>JANHGN010015889.1:0-36164 GCA_024605025.1 Megaceryle maxima
TAGAATGCTCTGCAGTAATTCATTGTCATTGTTTTCCTGTCAATTTAAAATATGCAGATAACTGAAAACAGTTATCTGCATATTTTAAATTGACAAAACCTCTTTTTCATTTAATTTATTAATATTTTCTAAACATATGACTTTAATGCATTGCAGTTTGACTCGTTCTGAAGAGAGAGAGTACTGATGATAAAAAATTGCCTTAAAAAGTGCTGCCTCTTACAGGTCATCAGTTTGCACTGAGCCAAAAAGGCAAGATCTCTGAAGCTATAAACAGCACAGAAATAGTGGAATTATTCCCCTGTATCATACTATTATGGTCTCCGAGAGTCATCGTTTGTCAATGGTTACTAATTGTCAGGGAGTACTTAAGTGGTGAAATGTGAAGGGTTGTTGTGTTATCAGACAGGAGATCTTAGTTTAAGATTACACCCTGATCTATGTTCTTTGCCTTTATTTCTGAATTATAAGTAGTCAACACACCATTACTGAGAGATGGCAATAAAATGGGAATAATTAATCAACATTATCCAGAACTTCCTGCCCCAGAGACAATATCCAGGGGACTGTGTGGATATTCCAGTTTGAATGTGAAGGGCTGAAACTGCCCATGCCTTGCTTCTTCCTTCTTGCAAGGGGATGTTGTAATCCTGGCTACAAATCCAGACACTGAGGGAAAAAAAATATGGTTAACTTTGATTACAGTGGTGACTTGACCCAGCTTTTGATGAATGAGGGCAGGTAAGGAATTGTACATATATGAGTTTTATAGTTGCATTGGGATTGCTCTAAGCCATGACTATAACTCAAATTCTACTATAGGACACCCACTTTTGTACATGAATAGTCACAGAGTAAGGAGCATCTTAAACAAATGAGTATTATAAAAATTATAGTGTGTTTTAGCTGAAACAAACCCAAGGCATTTTTAGGAAAACAAGATGGAGAAGTAAATCGTAGTGTATTTCATAAATGTAAATGTAATGCCCAAGGCTTACTTATTCTCTCTTTTCTTTCTTTTTCTTTTCTTTCTTTTCTTTATTTTTTTTTTCTTCTCCAAGCAATACTTCATCTGAAGCTTCACAGCATATCATAAATTTTATTCCAGCTGATAATTAACTTACCTCTGGCTAATAAATCTTGCAGAATGACAACATGGAGCTGCTAACAGTACCTTAGGCAGCCACAGTGATGGCATGGTGCTTGAGGTTGGGGATAAAGTTTATGAGTTTGACTATCCCTTCAAATTAAACATATTAAAGCTGGCTTGTAGGGGAACAGGTATGAATAAACAATTAATTGCAATGCTGAATCTATTTAGAGTCTTATGAAAACCAGGACACAGTAGATCTTCTTCCACTGAGCACAGTTTCTGAGTTCACAGCTACTGAAGTCTGACACAAGATAAGACTTTAAAAAAAAAATTTAAAGCACACGCAGAATATCTTTTTGTTATCAAAACCCCATAAAAGTTTTAACAGTTTTTGTCAACTGGATATACTAAGAGTTTTGTGGGCTAAGGAAAAGCCTCTGATAAAGAGAAGCAGCACTGAAAGTGGCAGAATTTGACAATCAGACAGATTACTTGATTCATATTGGAGCTGATGCTCTTGAAGTTATTTTAAAATGTAGAACACTTCCACTGTTCAAAGGAAGGGAGGAAGGGAGGAAGGGAGGAAGGGAGGAAGGGAGGGAGGAAGGAAATTTCAATTCCAAGCACTGGAGCAGCATTAATCACATCTTCACCTTATTCTCATGTCTTCATATATATATGATTCTTTTTATAGCTTCCTTAGAAGATCCATTTCCTTGAAAGATCATAATTTTGCAGAAGGTCTGATATGCCAAATGCCTTAGAAAACTTCTTCATATCTACAGCCCTTCTCATTATACTTCTGTTCCCAGGTAATTAATTTCCAGTGTTGATTTTATTTTCCCTTCAGAAATTTATTGTGAAGACAGATAGCTTTCTTAAACCTCTGTGTAAGTTCTCAGGAGAAAATACCAACACATTTTTCCATTTAAGGATGCTTTGCGTTGGTTAATGGTCTTCTGAGAGGGCTCCTAAGACACTCCATGCCTTCCATTCCCACCCCTGGCATCCTACATCTGGATGAAATGTGAGAACCTTTGTTCATCCTCTAGAGATGGAGCAGAATTATCTATCACTGGATACACTGAAAACTAGGGCCAGACTCTGCAAGTTCTTATTAACATGGAGAAGACTGGAAACAAACCTCTGGACTTCTAATGCCAAGTATTTCCTTGTTAGTTGCTTGACCTATTACCTTTGCATGAACCTATGCAATCTATGCTGCATTATATCTGAAAATATTTGTATAAGTAAGGACATAGGTTACACTATAAAAAAGAACTTGTGGGTCAGTGACTCCACTTTCAGTAGGGTCTTTAATGATTTGGGCAAATCCACAAATTTTAGAATTTCATTATTAAAAGTACTTATTTCTCTGTTACTTCTAACTTGATGGGCGTCTGGGTCTTTGAAAAGCAAGTTCCTTGTGGGCAGCTCAATCTAAGCACTTCAGACATCAGATTGTGTTGGAAAACTCAGGCCATGAATTCTCCATTGAGAAACTTATTGTGAAGAATGAAACCTTGTTTGAAGAAACTATTTTACACTTTGGCTTTGTAACACCATTTTGGCTTACTATTAATAATTAGTAGCATTACTGAATTAATTTTGTAAATTGCACTGTGGTATTCCCTTCTGAGTATCTATTATTTACCAAAATATTTATATGGCTACCTTTTATATAGTGGCCAAACTCTGCTATACTTGCTTCTTCCTCACAAGCTCACCTTAGTTGTCACTGCACTTAAGCTCAGCAAGTTGGATCTTATAAATTCATTGTATTCCCAGAACTTGCAGGACAGCTGGCAGGTAGTGCTTTCAGTGGCTTCTGCATTTTGTTCACAGCTAGGTGTTTTCTCCAAGCTACTGGTACCAGAATGGATGTTTCCTCATCAGCTGTTTTGGTCCTTTCCCACAGGGTTTTGTTACTATGAAGGAATGGTGGAACACTGGGAGACCCTACAGATGAGAGGCCTGAGGGTGAAGGAACAATAAACAATTGTGTTTTACCTGGAAAACTAAGTAATGGACCTAAATGATCCTTAGCCACTTTTGTTCACCTTATGAAGAGCTTAAAGTTTCTGTATAGTTATTTGTGATAAGGAAGAAAAAGGTACATTACTCTATTTAGGTCAGCAAAAGTTTTAAAACTAATGTACTGTGCTTCTGCAAGGGTGAAAAAATGGGCATTTTAAGCCTAATGGGAACAAGAATTCCTCCACATTAGATACGTGTTCTCACATATTATACAAAGACTTCTGATCTTAGATTTAGTCATTATTGTATGGAAAACAGCAATTTAGAGAATGGATGTTTTGCTGTTTTCCAAACTGTAATAGTTATAATTATTCTTTCTCACTCTTTGAGGATGGTTCTATTGCCCTTGCAAACTTTTCTATTCCTGTCTTTTTATGTATCTTTTTTTTTCCTTTTTTTCTTTTTTTTTAAATTGCACTTTATTCTTTCCTTTCTGAGAATGCAAGAAGCACCATAAGCAGACAAAAGAAATCAAGATGATATATAGTAATATAAAATGTAAGAAATGGACAGAACAATGCAAAGTGCCCTGTAAATCTGTATAGAATATCTATCCTGGAAAACCACCAAAGCCATAAGACACCTATCTTGCCTTGTAACTTGATTAAAAAACTGATGGCAAAAGTCTGCTCTCAGACCTGAGCAATAAATTGCTTTGTGTTGGTGCTGTGTGTTCACTGCACATTCAGGTCTTCCCCTGACCCATCATTTTGAGGGTGGCACATTGAATTTGAGGGCTGTGATGGTTTTGCTGTAAAGAAGATGCCATCTTCAACTCTAATAATGATGACATCTTTGGAAGCATGCTCAACACAAACCGAAGACTCTCCTCTTCCTGAAAGGTAGCACTTTGTCAACTTTTGTTTCTTCTGGTTCTGGGATTTTTCAACACACAGGATATGCTGAAAGTATGTCTGATGAGCAGGGTGAGCTGCATTCAATTCCTGCTAGCTCAAGACTTCCTGCAAGGGCAGAGACTTGATCTGGCATCTGTGGTACTGTAACAAAGTAACTCTGTTATGGTTTAACCTTGAAAGCATTGCTTATATCCCTGTGTCATCTTTTCCCTTTCTGCAGCATGAATGTAATTATAGAGGCCATTTTTCATATCAATGGCTCAAAAGTTTTACAAAAGAGCTCCTCTCTTTCCAAGTTAAAAATCCCTTGCTGTAAAGGATAAATATCCGAAGTACTTTAACATCCCTTGACTCCGTTCAAGTTGGCTGTGCCAACATTCAGTGAGAAGAGTTCAATTTTATTTTAGTTACTAACTGAAAAACACTGGGAAATAATTGCTGACCCTTGAGATTAGTTTTCTTCTTTCACAGCCTAATCCTTCAATCTTAAACACACACAAAAAAATGTCCTTCCTCAGACTTATCTATGTGACTTAACAGTATTTCTGTGAGTGAGAGCCAAAGGATCTAGTCTCAGGGCCTTTGAAACAGTTGATCTGACTTGGCACTCAGCTATTGTACCGTTGTCTTAGCAGACAGTGTAATTCTAAGGAAAGCCTTTCTGGGACCATCTGACTTCCTTGAGTGAGGAAAACAGTAAAATTTGTCTTAGTGAAAGCAGAATGATATCCTTTAGAGATTACCAAACAATGTCATCTTTCTGATTTAGCTCTTCTCTTTTTCATGTAGAAAAGTAGCAACAACAGCAAATGCCTTCAAAAGCCAGGAAAGGATTTTTCATGAGGGACTGCAGAGGGTTTTTGCTGCTCACATGTCTTGTATTTTGCATACTAATCTCCATGACAAACTGTGTTTGATTCTGCTCCCATTGATATGAGTGACAAAACTCCTACAGATTTGAGCTGGAATGGCATCAAACCCTACTTTGCTGATGGTTTGAAAGAAAAATCATACTTTCTTGTAAGTTTCATGTATAATTTCTTAGCCCTTTCCTTCACTGCCTCTGTCTAAAGGCATGGAGACCTTGTGGGAGCTTAATTTATAATATGCCTGTTACTGTCATGGCAACAAATTACAACGTCAAAGTCCCAAGGACTGTATTGTAACAACTCATAAACAGCTCTCAGGAAAGAATAGTACTACTAAATTTCTCTAAAGGCATATGACAGATCATGAGGAATGACATGAAGAAAGAACATGTCTGAATCATTGCTTTTGTGTGTGTTTTCTACTCCTCCCTTATCTGTTTCAGCAACCTGTGGCCCTCAGAAACCATTAAATCATTGTACTGTGGCTATTATTTCCTTTGGGAAAATGCACCAGAATACGGCACAACTCAAATTTCCCTTTCCCTAAAGGTCAAATTGTATCTCCTATTGTCACACTTTGTTTTTAGGTTTTTGTTTTGTTTTTTATTTCATAGATCATGGTTCCTGCAGGGAATTTAGCTTCAACCTTAAGTACCACAAGGAACAACTGTAAGTGCTTCTGCATAGAAAAAGCCACTAGCCTTGTAATTCACATTTGCAAGGCAGGCAGTGTGCAGAAATACCCCTGTAGCCATTGTTGTATTGATTGTACTTCAAAAATTACTATGTAGCTAAAGAGGAGGACATGAAGTCAGTTATGCACTATATGTGTTGCAGTACCTTTGTGTTTCTTCTGCAGAAATGTTATTTTAGCACTAGATTCCCAAACAAAATTGTTATCATGTTATGAATCCTATTGGCCTAACAAGTGTGAATTCTATGTTCAAATTTTTCTATATAGAAAAATTCTTGTAAGAAGGTTAGTGTAAGGATAACAGGTTTTTCTCACTAACATGAGCAGCGAAAAGTGACATTACATGCCTTTGATTTATGGAACTGCAATAAAAAGTGAACAGTGACCACATTCTCTGAGCAGCCCTTGAAGAAGGATGACTGCTAACTCCATGTTTCAATATTTTTATGCTAGAATAAAAATACCCTTTTAAAAATTAGAATGATCTCATCTAATTAATATAATCCAATCCATATTAAACATAATTTAATTTAAAAATAGATTAAATACATATACAATTTTTACAAAGGTGTTCATGCAGAAAGTCAATGAGAAATACCTGCTGCAGAAAAAAGTTTGCTTTGTATACAAGCCATTTGATACAGACAAGTGACCAGAGTGATTGAGGGGCTGCAGCAAGTTACCTCTGCAGTCACAGACATGCCCACATCCTTATTCTGAGCCTGATGCAACATGAAAATTGTTATCTTAGCTCATGGCAAAGGTAGTGTAAGGTCATGCATTTTAGCTGCAGTCAGGGTAGTGAGGAGATTGTGAGATGCATGTACTGTCTGTTAATGTGATTTGACTGAAGATCAGCCCTAGTAACAATTGCTAGAGATTTTCTGGCCACCACCCTGGCATCTGCAGTGCTATTGCATTTTCTATATTTGCCTTCATTTTTCCTCTGAAACAAAAGAAACTGTAAAGGGCCAACTGCTCAGAAGATGGCCTCTGAAATGAAATAAATGGTCTGGACCTTCCAGTGGAGAAGTAATTTCTGGGGATTTTTCTAACTATTCTTTTCCCCCATTTAGGTAAGGAAGACTCAAAAGTTTACATAGCTGGTGCCTTGGATGAAGTTATCAGAAAAGACATTCTCCAGCTATGCGAGCAGAAGTTTCCTACTGCTGTTTTTACTGACATGTGAAGACACAAGTTAAAGCATTTATCAGATGTTTTCTCCATTCTTAAAAAAAAAAAAAAGCTAAAATAACCCCCAAAGAAACAAAACCAACAAAAACCCCCAAACAAACAAAAAATCAAACACTTTTTTTTTATTTCAAGATTACCTTTTTCAGAACAGATCAAAAGCACTGAGTGACAACTGTAGCAGCTAGGCTGAAAGGCTTACCAAAACAAACAAAGGCACAACAGATTATCTAGCAAGAGATTTCAAATAATAGAGACAGTTGCCAGCAGCTAATCTTTTATTTAGTTAGAAATGGCTTCCATCCTAGATGGCTGAAAAACCATTCTACTCTTTGAATCTATCTTGTCCAAGTGTTCTGAATGAAGTGCCAAGGTGATTTGAGTGCTGTCAACACTAGTCTTGTTACAGGATTGACTGTGCAAGAATTAGAATGGGGTTCTGTAAAGAAAGGGGTTTGTATAAAATAAAGGGAGTCAAGGCAAAAAGATATTCATTGCCTTACTGAGGAGTTATTGACAAAGGCTAGATTTTAGACTAATGAGGCGTTTCCTAAGTGTTCCAGTATGTTCAGTGGATAGAAATTGTTTACAATGGTCGATATTCTGCAGCAGTTAAATTATTCCTTGTCTGACTTCTGCCCTCTTGAAGCATCTTCACCTATTGCACTTGTTTCATACCATCTCATCATAGCTTCCTTATTCCAAGCCTTGGAATGACCTGTAATGTTTTTCAAGCTATTGTGGTCTGCTTTGTACACAAAGTGAGCCATGTGGTGTTCAGCAGATAAAGAGAAAAGCAGAAGGTGGAGACCGGTGAAGAGAAACTATAGAGTAATTTTTGTACTGGGTGGGGGAGAAGTTGGGAGGGAAGTAAAAGGTGAGATTCTCTGTTTGCACATCTTATTAGGCAGCAGGATTGCAGAAGGACTTAGGATCTGTTTATACTCTGTAGCCCAGTAATGTTGAAAGACCAAGTTAGTCATGGAGGTAAGAGCGAAGGAGCCAGAGCAGAGTGGTGTCACACCCAGGCTAAACTGAACTGTTAAGAAAATAATGAGCCCTGGTGGAACTTAGTGCTAATGTAGCTATGCTTCCCCCAGGCTGGAGCTGGGATCTCTGTACAGCACTTCACTGAATATACTCCTATTAATCTGTAGGAGATCTGTAAATGTGGAGTTTGCTCAATGAACTGGAATAATTAAGAGAGCAGATAACAAGAAAATGAACCTCTTTTGCTCTACAAAATAGAATGATTGTCTGGCTGATAATTGCAGTTAAGTTCACCTTAAAGCTTTGCCTTACAGTATTCAGCCACCAATTAGATCTCATTCCTCAAAGTGCTGTCTGATGTCCCCATACTGGTTATCTTTCTTACGTGGCTCACAAATTAATATTTCTTTTCTGAAATCTGATTAATTCCTTAGGGATCACTGTTATGGATAGGCATGTAATATCATTTGGATGAGGTGAGTTGGAAAGCGTGAATCAAAAGGGGTTAAATAGAGTAATGTGAAGCTAAGGAACAGGTGTTTTAAAGCAAAGGGATCAGTAAATACAAGCCTTGGAATAGTAGAATGTTGTTAGAAGACTACAGAACATTGAATTATTCTGCTCAGATTTTAGCTTGGTTTAAAGTTCACTGGTATAATTATAGACAATGAGAAGATAAGGCTTTTGTATCAGGATGTTAGGAGACATTGTTTGGAAAAAAATGGATAATCCTGCAATGGAGATTTACCTTAGAATTTGGGACAGACTCTGTGTGAAAACAGAGTTAGAATTTGCATTAGGGTTTATCTGTCCCTGCAGAATGTGTCATGCTTGTAATTATTCAGTCCTCCAAAGCCCTGTTAAATTAAACAGTTTGTATGAATTGTCTCTTATGCAATACAAAAAGTGCTTGAAATCTGAAGGAAATTAGTTTGCAAGCATAGGAAAGTTAAAAGCTAACTGGATTATCCAAAAAAATGTTTTTTAATTGAAAATAAATTGTTACCTGAAAAGATGAGTTCCTATACCTGTCACCAACGTAAGAAACACAAAGAGTAATTTTGGACAAAAGAGTTGGAGCATTGGCAATACTGTTTCCCACTCTAAAGAGAAGGGTCAAAGAGAGATATGAAAATGCTTTTAAAAAACTTATTGGTATGCATAACCCCTGCCTTTTGCTTTATCTGTACTATAAGATTTCAGAAAACTTTTTGTGTGTGTGTGTGTGATTTTCACAGTATCACAGGGTGTCAGGGGTTGGAAGGGACCTCAGAGATCTTTGAGTCCAACCCCCCTGCCAGAGCTGGTTCCTCTCTTAAAAGTTTTTACCAGTTTCTCTCTCACAAGTACATAATCTCTGGCATCTACTAGATGATTATCTGGCTATATTTGAGAAATGTCTTCTAGTTTTGGAGGACCCTTGTGTCTACACATCTGAGGAATGTGTGATATACTGTATGATTACCCATCTCTGAGGACATAGTGGAAATGCAGCAGTTAGGGTTCAATGAACTGAAACTTCTGTAAAATCATTTGACAGGGAAAACCCAGCACTTGGCAAAAAAAATTGTTGAGACATACTGGTCACCAGCTATATGACTGTGGCATATGCCAGTTTTGTGCATCTGCCAGCTATGCATCCCAGCTGTGAAAGGGTTGTGTTCTGGCTTCCTAAGAGTCATGCTGTGGTTTTCATAACACATTCCATTTTCCTTATAATCCTAACCCAGCTTAAGTTGTAATGCTAACTGAGCTGTAAAGCAGTTGTGACGTTCTGCTCACAGAAAAGGCTGAGCCATCCTGGTGGAAAAAAGTGATCCCTCAATATCTAAAACACCTTGAGAACTCAGCAGTCAAGTCCTCAGCTGATGTAAAGAAGGGTTCTTGTATTACTGTATCTGGAGCCTTTGTTCCCCAAGCGAGCTTTGGCTTTTATAATAGCAGTGGGAATCTTTTTGTTTTCTGGAATGAAGCTTGCTCTTCTGTGTAAACTCTGAATTGCATTTCTAATGTGCAGCATTGCTTACCCCCAAAGTCACCTCCAAGAGTATAATTTGAGTCACTTTGTCTGAAACATTTGACATAACTATATTTTCTCCTGCTGTTCAGCTCAGTGATGTATCTCACAGTGAAATTCTTGCAGTCATTTATTCCCTTCTCAGGTGACCATGCTTATTGGTAAAGCAACCTGTACAGCATGTAGGAAAATGAAAATATGCAGAACTGAAGTGAAGCCTTCATTGGATACTGTACACTTCAAGTTAACATTGAAAGTACTTAGATATTTTATGAGATAGGTTTTTAAATGAGCAGAATTAATCCAATTTTTCAGAAGCAATGAACTCTTAGTGCTAGATGTAAGTGCTGTGGTTTTAAATTGAGTTAAACTGTGATATCTGAACACAAAAAAATAGTAATTATCAGAAATGACCAGGACCCTGCTTAACTGTAAACTGGGATCTCAATTACTCATCCTAGATATTTCTTTGTTAGAATTTTTCAGAAATTTTCATTTAGGATATTCCATTATTTTGTAGGATAATGTGCAATTTTGTCCTCTGCTCCCCAGATAATGTCTATAATTTCTGGGTTTATATCAAGCTTATATCTGTATGTAGCAAACACTTCAAGAGCAACAGGTTAGTTACACCTGGATGATACAGATTAAGGATTATCTGCAATATGGAATAAAGAAGAAATAAACTGTTATGAAAGAGAGAAACTCATACAAAACAGTGATATTCTTATGCTTTTTTCTAGTTCATTTATAGAAAAAGTGGAATAAAACTAGAAGCTCTGTTTCAGAATCTTAATAAGCCTCAGAATGTATTCCTGTCCCTAAATGCTGACAAAGGCTAGGAAATCAGTGATCTTTTCCATCCTGATTTTCCTGCTGTGACAAGAAAATAATGGAAATGGAAGAGGTCACTTTATTTATAAATGATTGATGGATCATTTTTTTCCAGGATGACTGTCTGTCCTTTATAACTACCTATATGGATAGGATTATAAAAAAAAGGAAGGGGGATGTCAGTTTATTGGTATTACTGTCTGACTGTAGATCAGAAAGAGAAAAAAAGAATAGAAGAAGGAATGAGTTGAAGTGAGATTTGAGGTAGCAACTCACTTGAAAACAAATGTAGCAATGCTACAGAAGAGCTGATCTGCTGTCACTCATCTCTGGATTGTTGCTGGTATGTTCTTCATTCACCTGCTGCTAAACATTGAGTTGAGATTATTGAAGGAAGAAAACAAGTGGCAATTAAGGTCAGAAATCTATTTGAAAGGAGGTTTCTTTAATAAAGGTTGTTGTTTTTTGTTTTTTTTTTTCCCCTCTTGGTTTCCACTGTGTCATTCAACTTTATTCTTAAAAAAAGTCTTGCTCCAGCATCAATATGATATTTAAGTGACAAGACACCATTCTGAACTCTTTCATCGTTTCCTGATCTGTCCCACCTGGTGAATTAAATCAAATTAATAATAGTCATAGCAATAGAAAGCTTTAAAGAGTGCATTCCACCATTTACATATTCTTATAAAAACTGATGGATGCCTGTCCTTTCTGAAAATATAGGTTTGGAATTGGAGTGTGAGTCATATGTTATTGCAGGTGAATAAAACACTTTCATCAGCAAACTGGAAGGCCAGCTCGAGCTATGACCATAAATCTTCATGTCCAGCTGTAACAGGCTTGGAATCAATTAGGAACTTTTTTGCTTTGTCTTCCTATGACAGGGAACTGGAAATAAACATCAGAACAAAAATCTTCAATATGGTCAAGCATGCTTTGGCTGTCAGCAATATCACAGCTGATATTGGTAGGAGAAAGACATAAGAAAAACAGATTCTTCTACTTCCTGTATGTATAGCTTGGATACAGGACTGTAGATTCTCCAGGGTTTTCAGTACAATTTCTTTCAATGATTGGAAGATGTCAAATTCTTCAAAACTGAAGGTAGAGGAATGGAAAAAGTGATATAGTAAGAGATGCTTTCTAAAATAAAATGCCTCCCAATAAATTTCATTCCTAAATAACAAATCTCCCTACTGCTGCAAGAGAAGGCTGCCTTCTGATGAGATAGGACAATGAAAAGCTGCTGGTCAGCACTTAAGATTAAATATTCAACTATCTTAATATTTTATTTTAAAATATTAACTCTTCAAACTTCTCTCCTTTGACTTTATTCAAAATTCCATAACATGCAAAGTATTTAGCTCATCTTGTTTACAGCAGCATTAATTATTATCCATCAGTTTCAGTCAACATCCTTTTAATCACTTCTGTTCTTTGTTTTATTCTTTAAGCAGAAGCATAGTTAAAAATGCTTATGTTGGTCTTGTGATTTTTACCTTTTCAGTTCATTGCATACAGTGTTTAGCTTCTCCAATTAGCTTTGTTTAGACTCCTGTGTTTCCTGGGATTTTGGGATTAAAATCAACTCTTCCAATTCTATGTAACTAAAACTTCTCCTGACCAGCAGAGGAAGAGTTCCTTTCTCAGAGGTATGTAGGAAGTATGTGTCATGTAGATTTCTGCTGTCTGCAGCTTACTCCTTTAACTTCTTAAGTGCAATGGCAGAAGAGTTTTTTGTTATCAGCGGTATTTTAGTCCAATTTTAACTTCTCTTTACTGTTACAGAAGCCTTTAAGAAGTACCTCATGCAGGTATATTACAGAGATGCAGCAGATCAACCTCAGAGCTTTGGCTGCTTCTGGATCTTTATGTGAATCTGATGCCTTGGCTGTCTGCATTAAAAATCCATTATTCACTAGAATTATTAAAAAATGGGTTGTTTTTTTTTTCAGAAGCACTTAAGGCTCTTAGGGCATGTATTGCACTCACCTTTCATGTGCCACAAGCAAGACTAGCTCTCAATGTTTTGTCATTCCGGGCAAAGTAATTTCCAGATCCCCACATTAAATTGATATCTACAATGATCAGTTAGTATTTAGTGCCTAATTTGCTTTACAAATGCTATCTTTCTGGTTCTGCCCACGGGCTACAGCTTATTCAGAAGTTAGGTCAGCCTCAGTATCTTATTCCTAAGCCTTACAGTTTTTCAAGAAAATAAAAAAATCTTCTGCTTTAGAAGCTCAATAATGTTATTTATTAAGTATTTTTGAGTGCTAGGCACTTTTTAGAACGGTACTAGAAGGAGATGATTAAAATATGCAGACTTTTTCCAAACACTGCATTGTAGCTCAGTGAGAAACTATATGCTAAATACAGGAATTTCTGGTTGTAATTCCATGGTCTGAATTTTGTGGGATGTCAGAGTTGCTATTTGCTAAGATCTTTTAAAATTTTGACTGTACGAATAACGCAATATTCACTGACCCAAGTATCAACAATAGCAATGATCTCATAGCTAGAGAAGGAGAGGCTATGATATTTTATTGTAGTTGTTAATTTTCTATGAAGCTTATGTAAAAATAATAAAACACTTGATCATGAAAATTCTACTTTTGATCCACTTTTCAGGCAACTTTTTGTGCTGTGTAAACATAAGCTAATCCTCACAGTGCAAAAGAGAACCAAAAATTGCATAGGAATAGTGCTAACTTGCTATATAAATTTTAATGCTACTGTGGTATAAAGCACCTCTTCACTTTATTCTTTCATCCTGTGGTAGTGACATCATGCACCATAAATCAGGCTTACCGGATCATGAATCAGCAGGCCTCCAAGCCTATACTGACAGGACCATTAAATGGTCCAGGGAAAACTGCTTTCTGCCCTGTGCCAGAAGAGAAGGGGAGGAACACAAAGAAATTATGATTCCTGTAAAGAACATCTGGTTGATTCAAAGTGCTTTCCATAAATACCTAATAATAACTCTGCATCCAATGATGGACACCATCATTTTTTGTTTTTAAGAGATATGAAACTTGTTTAACATACCCTGGATATGTAAAGTTAGTCACATTGTAGGCTCAGAACCAAGATTTCGAAATTGCAGCATCTGAAGTGAGCCAGTACTCATGACAGATTTCAGTTTCATTATTTATGCCACATTTGTACTTTCTGGATTTCCTGTGATTCCTAATAAGTAGATTCACTGATGTAGCCACAGTTTCACTTCTATCAAGCATCTTTTCCCAGCAATTTTTCTTTTGCCATTATTGCTCACATTTTGAAAAGTATTGCAGTGACAAAAGCAATCAAAGCCATGAAGAGAGGTAGGAAAGTTTCTTAAATCATATTTGACTTACTGGGTTTCAATGAAGATTCTGTTGAAACTGGATTGTGAATATCTACAGTACTATAAGTGTGATAGGATTTAAAATGGGATGTTATAAAGGATTTTCATGTCACAACCTGATTGATAATTCCCACCCCTTGTTACTTTGTCATCCAAAATTAGAATGGAGCCCTAACCACACATGGGAGACCAATGTTTAAAAATGCCAAAGAGGAGAACTTGAGTAAAGAGTAAATACTAAAAGACAGCAGCATTAGAAGGATGGAAAGGGCAAAATGAGAACCGCACCACTGCCTTATTGCTGATAGCTGCACCTGCTAAGAATTTATTCGATTGTATGTGGATGCCTTGATTGAAATCTCTCCCTTTTATATATTAGTTATTTCTACAGGAAACATGAAATTATAACAGTTGATATCTTAGTTACTGGATTAAAAACAGAGGAAACACTGTAGCTATTTATCTGTGGACAAAATTTAAGTCAAGACAGATACAAGTGAGTATTTTTATATTCACACAGTCCCTGATTTTCAAAATCCCTAGGTAGTTACTCCCACGGAAAGTAAAAAGTGTTCTGATTAATAGTTTTACTTAATTGTTTTACCATGTCTGGTTAAAATGAGCTTCTATCTATTTTGAGACTTCTCAGAATGAAGGTCCCTGGTAATTAAATCCTCACTAAACCAGGTCAGTTTATGTCACCCACCTCTACTTCCCCTGCACTGTTCACATCCCTGTTGCCCCTGCTTTGGCCTGGGGCCAGCCACCTCTCTCTGGCTCAGGGAATGCACTCTCATTTTGGCCCCGGGGGCTTTCTGGCAAGAGCACAGGCACATTTGCCGCCCAGTGCCACAGAGAGATGAAGGAAAATGTCTGCTCAGGTCAGTATAGCTTTTTTGCCCTTTCTCCCCATCCCGCCAGAGTCTTAGATGCTAAACTGCTGAAAATGGTCAGCCACCAGCAGAGTGATCCTAAAAATATTCCCATCCACCTACAAACACAAAAAAATGGATATGTGATTCCAATATCTAATGTATTTTGTGAGAAGGAAAGGAAGATCTATGTCTCCAGCAAACTTGAGCTGTGCCCGGAAAAGACATTGAAAAAAATTATAGATCCACAGTCTCACTTCATAAGTCAGACAAAGAATGTGGTATAATAAATATCTGTACTCATCCTCTTTCACTGAAGTTGTTTTTCATTTTGATTAGTGATTTGAAAAGGCTCATCTCTTAGTTTGCTGGTTTACCTCTAGGAAGGTTTTACATTATACAGTTCTTATAAGTACATGAAAACAGAGATCACAGTAAATCAATATATTTACAGAGATTAAAACTTTCTTTCTTCTCAAATGAAATTATGCTGGTGCTAAAAACAGCTATAAAAAAATATTTTACTGAGGTACTAACAACATCAGGATCTGTATTAATGAGAGGCTTGTTAGACTGTAAAATGCCTCCTGGATTTTCTCTAGGGTGTTTAAACTAATCAACTGCTAAGAATAAGGAAAAAAATTTCCTTTTACTCTTGCATTGAGACTTTCAAATTTTCACTGACTTGACTGGTATATCTCCTGCTTTACACTAGTGCAAGTGAAAGATGCTTCAAGCCAAAGTCTGCATGTAGCAGCAGGTCTGAAAAATGAGCTGGAAGTAGTATTATTGACTAAATTAAATTTTTGAATGAAGGATGAGCCAACCTATAACACAGTGACAAAAATTTCCCTTCATTTTTGGCACCCATGTAAAGTTAGTTCCTTCAAACTGACATTTGGCAATTCTGTATCAAACAAAAATCAAACCAATAAAAGAACACTAACAAGTCACTATATGTCTTTAGTTTTGCTCTGAGTTTGTCAACAATGATTAAACTATTGTTCCAAAAGCTGACTGGTTTTGTGAGATGCTTTAATTTGGGAGGGAAAATCTGCCCAAGTATGTTTTTTCTTATACCATAAACAAAATAAAGGATGTAAGATACCCAAACATTTTTGAAGAGGAATGTGCTGTTCAGAAGATAGAACAAGGTAAAAAAACGTAACTTGTTTGAGCTATTAAATACAAAAAAAACCCACCAACCCCAAAACATAAAATCACTACATTAGAAGGTCAGATGGAGTGTCTAAAGGAGCCAAAAAAAGTTACACATACCAATTCTCTAAAGGCAATCCAAAAATCCTAAAGAGAAGTCTTAACCATTTGGTTTCATGTATGCATGACTGTGCATCTGAGGTGACCAGAGATTGTTGTACAGTCAAAAAATAAATGAGGGTTGCTGGGCACATGATGTTTTTGGGAAGTGAAGTTATTTAGCTGCCAAAGTAGGTGACCACAGAAAAAAATAATAATTAAATCAGTAATGAAAATAAGCTGATCACTGTCATGGTTTAGGGTCAGGGCAGCCCCTTAGACCTGTAACAGATGCTCTCTGTTAACCCCCCTCCCTTCCCAAAGAGGAAGAGAAAGGGAATAAGGGAGAGAGACTTAATTAGAAAAAGAAAACTAGAACAGCTGTAATAAAAATAAATATAATACAAAAGGAATATATACAAATATATACAAAACCAGTATCAAACCCAATCCCCCAATGGTAATTACATCACTGTCACCACTGATGCTGTGGAACAGGCACTGGGAAAGTCCCAGACTGGGCCCAGCAGCACAGAGGAGCTGTGTTCAGGAGCTGGATTCTGGTACTAGATTTGGGAACACACAGATGGGGATCAAAGACAGAATAGACAGAGCCCTCCTCAGATGCTGAGGAAGGAACAGAAAGAGGACCTGAGCAAAGCTGGTGAATCAGGACAAGAGGGCAAAGAGGAGTGAGACCCTAGTGATCCCTCATCTTATACCAAATATGACATCTAGGGGATGGAATCCCTCATTGGTCAATTTAAGGTCACCTGCCCCATCCACTCCTCCCTGCAGGTGCAGCTTTTTACTTTCTGCACCCCCCAGTGTGGTACACAAGATCCAGCAGTGGCCTTGGTCTGCACACCAGTCCTTAGTAGTAACTCTAAACACGGGGTGTTATCACTGCCAGCAGCAGACACTGCCTGTGAAAACAGGCTGCTAACTTCAGGCAGTGCAGTTAGAAGAACTGAGCTGAAAAGTAAAAAAAAAAAAAAAAATAAAAATCACTGAACAAAATTAGTTCTGTTCTCACTCAAACCAAGACAGTCACCTAAACTTTGCTCAAATCAGTGAAAAGTTCAAATCAGGGCTAGGTTTTCTTTCACTTTTCCAGTAATTTGGCTCAGAATTTTGTTAACTAGCTTTACAGTGTGCTTACTGTTTGCTCTTTCTGTCATGTCACTCTGTAGCACAGTTGTGAAATGGATGCAAGCTATATCTGTGAGGGAAAAGCAGTCTGAAGTGTGGGATTTACTGGTGTCCCTTCATGTCTGAAGAAGAAATCTGATTAGAGACGTCTATTGACAGATCACAGATGTGAAAGACTGCAGAAGAAGGAATCTTGCTTCTGTGTAACTTGGGACTGAGCTGGGAATTCAGCACCCTGCCTTGTAGCATCTCAGACAAGATAATACTCTGTGGATTAACAGTGCCCTTAGAAGCAGTGCACTTGCCATTGCTGCCAAGCTCTGTCAGCCAAGAAAATGTTATAGAAAAAGACGACATTTAAAACGTTCTCACCTATAAGAACTAAAAAATGCATTTAAAGACTAAAAAGGATGAACAAGGAAGGGAGAAACACAAAATGAAGTGTTCAGCAATACCAACAGACTTGACAATAATGGTAAAACATTAGAAATAAATACTACCAGTGTATCAAACCTTTTAAGCTTTCAGCTTCCCATTCACTTGGCATTTTCAATGACATTTCCATGGCTAAAAGCTGAACCATATTGTAAATGCTTTGAAGTCATAGGTCATTTGAACAACTGTTGTTTGGACAAGGTTTGTTTGGGATTATTTTAGAGTAGTGTGTGGAATTAAATAATTTGAAATCAATGACATGAAGCATATGTTGGAAAATCACATGTTCTCAGTAGTCATGCTTGAATTTATCCTCCCAATTATCTTTATCAACAAACATTTCCAGATTGCTTGTGACTTGTCTATTAAAATATACTTGGTGCTAATCAAAACTGTGCATAACGTACTAATCATGTTGTCAGCTGCTGCTAGCTCTATGAAGAAGGCAAGAATCAGGGAAAAATAAAAAATTATAGGGTTATTTAACCTGGTATTTGTTGCTGGGCTTATTATGTACATTCTAGAAGTGCAGGGGAAAACAATAAAATTAGAAGGCTTGGACAGATGTTACCAGATGTTCTAAAACTTTGATCAGGTTTCTAAATACTTGCACATGAGAAAAGATAGGCAAAGGCCCTTCTAAGACATATTCCAGTATGCTTTTCTAACTAGGAATTAAGCAATTAATTTCAATTTACACAGACTGAACAATTGTACGTAAATCAGAAAGAAGCAAAAGCTTTGCGGTGCAATAAACCAAAAAAACCCCACAATTTGTTTCCCTTGAAAACATTCCCAACCATTTTGAACTTGCTGTTTTGTCTTACTGAATCATTTAATCATTAATGACTTCCATGCCAGTAGCACCTACATGCTTAGAGAAGTCTCAAGCAGTGGTTTTTTTTATCTGTGATCAGACACACTCTCCAACACACAATGTTGCCTGAAATGTTCCAGTTGTGGTCAACAGGGCAAGAAATACCATTATAATTATTCCTCCGCCTGGAAATCAAGACCCAGAGAGATTAGGGCTGTTAGGAGCTCTGCAATTCATTGTGCACAGGTAAATTGTTAAAACCACACAGAAGTCTCCTGTTTTCAGAGGGACTTGCATGAACATAGCACAGGTCTGAATAGAACAGGCTGAAAGGCCAGATCCTGGCTTACCATTTAATGGCACTCAAAGACCTGGCTATGTACACACAGGCTAAGTCCAGCAATACTAGCTGATTAAAGTTACTGAGAAAGAAACAAGAGGCATTTTCAGTATTATTTTTCATTTTCATTTAGCAGTGCATGACTCACTAGTTAAAATACTAAAATCCTGGAATAATTGAATAATGCTTGTTTAATGTATGACAAATTGGGAAGGCAATAGCTTTCAAAGAGTAGTCATCAATCAGCAGGGAAATAGCAGGTTGAGGGGGTGTAATAGAATTTCTCAATAAATCCTCATGCCCAGACACAGCTTCTGTTGGAATCAAAGACCAAATACCTTATGTTTATAATATTGTGCAATCACAGAACAGAGGAATTTTGTTCCTTAGATCTATATTTCTAAAGGCTCCTAAACTGTTTCACAATTGCTACTGATCATCAGGCTCTGGTTTGCTGCTGTTCACAGAGTGAACAGGAAACATATAGAGGCAAGAAACTGCTTCAAACCAACTTGTCTCGTTAATGGATGAGAAGGTGAGATTTTGGCAATGGTCAAAAATAATAACTCTCATGTACTAGCTATAGCCACATGAAGTTAATCTCTCTGTTCTTGCCCCATAGTCAATGAAGAGGGAGACCTTTAGAATATAAAGTACCTCCCTGGAAAGCATTTCCCTTCTCTTCCTCACACGTGCAGCCAAACAACTCCATAACTCTTGTGGATACACCCCTACATGTTTTTAAGGAAGAAGAGTTAGCAATGTAAGATATCTAGTTAGATCTGTTCACTTGTATTTGTTCACAACAAAAAGTTGTACAAAAGGTTGTAGAAGTGAGGCTACAACATTCACTTACATACATCAAGCAATTAAGTATAAAGTTCAGTGCAGTGTGTACAGATATTTCTAGGAATCAGATTAATCAGTTTTTTTTCTTCACAGAAAGAGCTGAAAGTTCACCATTTTTTCTGAATAAAAATTTGAGAAGAGTCTAAAAATAATAAAATTAAAAAAATTAGAAAAGAGACATCATCTCAGTGTGGATGGCCATGAATACAGGTAGCAAATGTGCACATCCAGTTCCCAGGAGTGCCACTGCCATGCCCACAGCTGATTACAGTAAGACAGTTACACTAAAAATGTTCTATTAGGTGCATAATGAATGTACTCTAATAGTGCTGATATAACTGCAGTGTCCATACTGCTCTGAAGCTTGCTTGAAGTATGATACTTTACAAACCAATAAAAGCCATACTTTCTGTCTCCAAAATATGGACATACACCTCAGCAGGTCAGGCTTAAACTAAGCCAAAACATAACACATACAGGATTATGAAAAAGTACTGGAGGAAGAAGAGCAACAGCTCTAAGGTATTCTGAAAGATGTAGGTACACACATATTAAAGATTAATTTTACTGCTGCCATCCTTCATATACTAAATGCAAGTGAAGCTGGGGAATGACCCTCTCTGCAGTACCACCCAGGGCAGGGAAATCTGTACCACCCCAAGGAATGAGCATGCTCTATTCAAAAAGCTGATCTCCTGCCTTCCTCTGGAAGACCCCTTTATCCACTCAACTTCCAGATGTCAAAGAAGTTTTCAATATGAATCTCCCCTTCTCCCATCACACTCAGTGAAGGCTCTTCTATCCATTAAAAGCTGGACCTAAACCATTTTTTTGTCTGCTTTCTTACCTCAAGTTGCTGTTCATTGTGATCTTTCTTTGCTCCTGGCAGAAGACTCTTCTTGCTGTCTCAAGGGTTTCCTCTGCATGGAACCATTTCTCCACTGCTTTATACTGTCTACTACTCTGTCCCTAGCTATTCTGCCTTTTAACCTTACTATTATTGCTGTTTGTTCCCAGTTTTGCTCAGCACTGAAGTCCTCAAGCCTTTCATTCACATTTCTGTCTTTGAGCCTTAGTCCTTTATACCTGATCTGCTCCCACCACCCTTCCAGCTGTGTTTGTAAATAATGAGCCCCTAATAAGGTTGATTGATTGATTGATTTTGTACAGATGTCTTGATCACATAAGGTGCAAAACACAAGCAAGACAGTGGTTTTACAAATGCTAGTTGGAAATCCCGAAGGTTGCACAGGGTCCAAAAAAAAAAAAAAAAATCTAAGAAGCCTTAAGAATTTATAAAGAATACAGTACCTCAATTTCATTGGTATGTTCCCTGTGTAAGATCCTTTTTCTGTGCTTATGTTGAATTATAGTATTACTGGTTGGAAAAAAGAAGTGTAGTTTTCTTGAGGTGGGGAAAGATGGGAAAGCAGCTAGGCTGCTAACATGGGATTTGGATATCTCAGTTCAAATCCTTTTGAGGAACAAGTTTGTCATGTGATTGTGTGTGAATGATAGTGTTTATATGTCCTTCCATGCAGTATGAAAAGAGTGAGGTGAGGTGGTTTTCTTTCCTTGTTGAAGTGTTGTAAAGATGAATACATCAAAGATTTTGAAGGGCTCTGTCACTACCTCAGTGTGGCAAGTGCCTAAGAAACAAAGGCAATTTATCACTCTTTCCCCAAATGCCTAACAGCTTTTGGGTGTCATTAAATACACATGTTTTCAATAGCTTTGTTTAGCATATGTTTTCTTTTCTTTCACACAGAGATTTTATTTACATATTCCCCATGCATAATTACAGAAATGTTACAATATCTGATGGGATGGAAAAGGCTCAGGTAACAGGGTAACAGGATCAGGGTAACATTTTGGTAACAACTTCTTGTAAATGTTCCTAAGAGGCTTTTATTATTCCAATACCTTGATTAAGAGATTTTTGATTTGTCTTCACATTATTATGAGGGATGAATTACTCTTGTAGATAGAAGCAAACCAAGATAAGAAAAATCTGGGTCCTCTTCGCCTAATTTCTGAAGGCTTAAAACCCAACACAAATACTGTTCAAAGCCTTTCTCTAACCTGCACAACTATGTATATTTTCCCCTCAAGGTAGAGCATCAGCATTTTTCCAAATAAAGTTAATTAAAATTTTGATTGTGATTTAGTTCACTGCAGGAGACTACTATAAATTGCAATAGATGTGGTTGCTGAAGGTGGCAGGCACTCATTTGATGTGAAGAAGTTGTTATATATTGCAAGAGGTCAGAACCATTAAAAATCTGTTTTGCATATGATATCTGACAACAGAAAAACAGTGCACACCACCAAACAAAAAACCCCTCTCATATCCACTTATCTCAGTGTAGGGATGTTGATATATACATTTGAATTCCCTTTAAAAACTAAGAAAAATGAAAGAGGCCAAGATCTATACTTTCCCAGAACTTTAGGGTAGTTTGCGTTTATGCTGGTTTTCCCTGATGGTCATGTGGAAGACTGGAAATAAACTACAATTTCTTTATAAAACTGTTCCCCTCTCATCACATACAAATGGCTTGTTTTTCAGAAGGACTGATGAAATAGAAAAGAATTGACTGTTCTTGATAAAAATCAATCAGTATAGCATGTTACAAGACTACAGAGTGCATTCAGCACAGAAAATATATCATACTTTGAATCTGCCAGCCTTGAGAATATGTCCTTATTTTTTAGCACAATGGATAAAAACAGACAATTAAGTAACCTGAAAAATTAGCTTTGTAGAGAGCAACTGTGGGCTATTTATAATCACAAAAAGATAGCAATGACTTCCAGAAAGACTTTGTAGATAGTGGAGTCTTGCACCATTTTTTGTGTTTCAGTCACTGTGTTTCATATTGAAAATCCTCTTTCACCTTTTTGGAAGCGCTCCCTACAGCATGCAACCTGTTCCATGGCAGCAGAAGCAGCTGCAATGACTATGGTGTGGTGAATGCGCTGTCGGTCAGGGCTGCAGGTGGGAAAGGGGATGTTCTGGAGCATCAAAAGTGTCTAAAGCTGGAGCTTTTTGATTCAAGGGGTTGTCCCTGGAGGTGAAATTTGCTATTTAAATCTGTCAAAAGCTCTTAATAAGAAAGTTTGATTGCATCTTTTGGAAATACTTTTATGAAGACGAGTCTTCATGACAGCTTAGCTCAAAGATGGTTAAATCATACAGTGCTTTGGATATCTACAGTTTTGTAATATAAAAGACATTGAAAATGAGACAGGGATGTCTTTCTTCCTTCCTTTTTCTTTTATTTGACAATTAAGTCTAGGGATAGGAAGTTTATGCTCCAGGCTTTATGCCCTTTAAGTTCTGTTCAGCTCCTAGAAGAAGCTGCTTCACCTGGACACTGCCCTGCTGATCTCCTAGCTGCCTTTTGCTGGGACTCAGGGACCTCGCCCTGGCAGCAGCTGGCATGTGGGCAGGACAGATTTAAGAGACCAGTCTGGCAAAACTTTGGGGTGAAAAATCAAATCTCCCTGGCTTGCACAGCTCGAATAACCTGTGCAGCTACTCCAGCTCTTCCAGGCACCCCAGCACTACCCAGCAGAGCAGGTCACTTTGCTCCTTGCTGCCTGTCAGTTATGCACACAAACAATAACACTCTTGCTTCTATCACAAACCCATCAAGTTTAGACACCCCCCCATGCACATCTTTCCTACCTCTGTAACCCATGCACTCCAGCAGCTGTAGGCACCCTCTCTGATGTACTCAGAACTGGCAAAGTTTCTGCTTATCTGTGTCTTTCCCTAACACTGTTTGTGGAAGGGCAGATTAACCATAAACTGAAATTAATTGGCATGCAAAATTATTTGAAAAATGTAAATTAGTCCGTTAAATAATTTAAAATGTCACGCATAGTGCAGCACAAAATTTGGCAGGGGGAAGAGGTGATTATCACAGGTAGGTAAGCCAGCAGATGGTTGAGTGCTTGGGAGCACTGGCTGTGAGAAAAGGATGTTGTTCATAGCTCCTGGACTGCCTCTTTCCATGTTAATAAACTACTGGTACAGTAATGGAAATGCCTATAAGCACTTTTTGCTATACTGCGGAGCCCGTTAACACAACATTGATATTTGCATAACCACAATGCTACCACATGCTTATCTCTGCAGGGTCAATTTAAACTTCAGTGTTTCTAAAGCTGGCAAATGGAGACTGGTAAAGTGAGCAGTGTTTTTAGTGAGAGAATAATGATGCCCATTTAGTTTCCACATTTAAGCTCCTATGGAGTGTTTTCATAAATGTTAGGTTTAGCAAGATATGGTGAAGACTATCTCTGCACAGAAGAAATTGCTTCTCTGTGTTGCACAGAGTTGTGGTTATATTTCACCAGTCTTTTTTTCTGTCTTGTTTGCTATTCCTTGATGATCCATCAAATCAAGAAACATTTTAATTGCAATGAATGTTACTATTCCTAAGGGAACGGATGGTGCCTGTGTGGGAATGTACACAGGGTCTTGTTAAAGAGCTGTGTGGTATCCTGCAGTGCAGAAAAAGGAACTGTATGCTATAACCAAATTCTGGGGCATCAAGCAGGTGGTAGATGGAAACTTCCTGTGTAAGAAAGTCCAGATGGTCAGAACTGGATCTTCATTCCAGGACCCCTGGCATCTGTATTTCTTCTTGCAGTCTGCCTGAATTCAGCCTGGCTTCAGGCTGCCTGCAGAGCTCTCTGGCCCTCTGTCATCCCTCCTGTAGTCTGCACCAGGGGGACAGGGAGATCTTCAAAGGACAATCATGGAATCATGGGTCCTTGTGGCTGTTTGAGGGGGTAACCTCAAAAACTGGAGTGAGAAAGCCTTCTTGGGAGGAAAACAAGAAAAGAAAGTTGCTGCAGTGCTGGCCCACAAAGCACCCTTCCTGCTAGGAATGCAGAGAGGCAGCAGTCTCTATTTTGACTCAGAGCAGACACCACTTAAAGTAACTTGCTGGATTCATGCCTGATGCTGACAGACTGCATTTGCCCCTGAAGGAAAAAACAGTTGCTTAGAGGCAAGAGGATGAGGTTGAGAGAGTCCAAAATGAGGCTTTTGTCTGAAAGGGACAGTGTTGACATTTCCTCTGATTAATAGAGCACACATCCCATAAATAAGACACCCAGTGTTACAGTTACCACAATACTTAGGGTAACTTTCCCTGGAGTAGGTGCAATCCATAAAGTATTTTCAGGCATTCATATCCACTGATACCTGTGGAGATACTCAAACCCTGACTGCACACAGTCCTGGACAACCTGTCTCAGTGACACTACTTGAGCAGGGGGGTTGGACTAAGCAGTATCTAGATGGCTATTCCAATCTCAACCATTCTAATTCTTTGTTTAGAAGCAGGCATAAGGTATAGTGACAAAATATCATCTACAACTTTTAACAGGTTTGAAAAATGCTTTGAAAAACAGGGTAGATAAAGGGCCAGATGGTCATCATGATAGTCCCACAAACTAGATTTATGGCATCATTTGAAATCAGACTTCTTTATGTCTGCCTGACTGAAAGTACCAGTTCTGCCACCAAGTGCTTTACAAAAAGACAAACTACTTTCTATGGCACAGAGCACATAAACTTCAAGTTTATTTCTAAAACTGGAATTTTGGATTGAAGTGAATATAAACCTCTGATTTCGTCTCTTCCTCAATCTACTGAGATTCATTCATATCTGTATTTATCGCCACCTCTTTCTCAATCTAGGAAAATATTGTCTAACATGCTATCACATGAAAACTTGAGGTTTGTACTAATCAGTATCTCTTAAAACAAAAAGGTATTGCAAAAAAAAGTAGCAGATTATGGAGCCAACAGAAGCTATGTCAATATAAAGTTCATGTTCAATATTATTTATTACCATACTTAGGATTTATCCTTTTACTGTGAATTGTGTAATTAATATTCATCTTTCTCCCACTAACTTGCTCTGTGATATTCATGGAACAACTTCACTGAGGTGAAAACAACCTAAGAGACTCTGTATGCATTTCAAGTCAGTTTTCTGCATTGTTGTACTACTCAGACCAACCTGATCTAGAGGGAGGTGTCCCTGACATTGGCAGGGGGGTTGGAACTAGATGATCTTTAAGGTCCCTTCCAACCCTGACAATTCTATGATTCTATTTTTTTACTGATGTCTTATTTAAAAGTTTATCTATCTTCATAAGACTTCTGTGTGCTATGTCTTAATTATCAGTACAAAGAAAAGATGACATTGGAGTCCTGGATCTTTTTGTAGTAAACCATTAGTAACAAATATGGAAATGACAGTACACAAGAAAAAAAGTTGATCTGATCACTGACAGTTTCTAAGATTTTTACAAGAAGTTAATATTAGAAATCTTTTTTGCAACCTATCTGCATGCTACAAACTATTTAATATTCTCTAGCTCTTATTTAAAGACTTTATACAGACCCATCAGAGGACTGGTTTTCAGATAATCAGAATTTTCTCTCAATTTCAATTGAAAGCTCAAAAGAACATAGGTAAGCAGTAAATATAAATGAAAAAGACAAGACTGAGGTAGCTTTCAAATCTCATGGCATAACTGGATTTTTTCTTACATGTGACAACATAAATTATCAGGACTGTGCTGACTCTCATTTAAGTCTTTCAAAGTGCTTTTAAATTATTGATTGAAAGGCGGCAAGGAGCAACCAATGATTGAATATGACTTTACAGTGCAAAAGTAACAGTAATTTAAACTGCAACCCACAAATAAATGTTTAAAGAGAATATTTTACTGAGCAAGGGCTTGCCAAATAAGGAGGCAGCCCCCAGCCCTGAAAATCATTGGTACCATTGATCTTTCTCTCATTTTTAACACTATTTGTGCCCATTGCTCAGAATGACATATATGAACATTGTTGTCAGGCGGTAATGAAGCTTCTGTTCAACACCCTCCTTTACATGAGAAAGTCAATGCGACAGTTTTCAAGGGAAAATGAGATACTACTAAAATTCTAGGCAGCATTTGACTTCTTCCCTATCCAAAGAAAGTGAACAAAGGAACCTGGTCTAAGGAAACTAGAGGAGGGCTGGTGATGGTAAGGTCTAATGTACACACAATTTTTTAAAACAGCACTTTCTATTCTTGGTATGATTGCAGTTAGAATTGCTTTGGAATTAAGGTTGGGAAATTCAGATGTGCTTTGCTTCTGAATCCTGTAAGAGCTCTGATGATAATAAAAAGGCTTGTGCATATCCAGGATATTCAATTTTATACTCTTTTAATATGTAATTTCCCTTATTGCTTGATTCTCCATTCTCCTCTTACACAGGAGTAGTGTTTGCAACCAGTAGTGTCTAGTCTAGTAGTGTGTAGCTTGTGTTCAGAGCTAGATTCAGGGTTCAGGTTTTGGAACATGTAGCATAAAATTCTGTACTTCTTGCTCAGTTGGTTTAAGACTTTGACAGTGTAAAAAAAAGTTCATAAACTCAAGTAATATTTTTATATTACAGTATTATTTTGTTTCCTGGGCATCTTGGCTGACTACTAAATAAAAGATGACAACAGTGTGAACCCAGGCATTGGTTCCTGAATCACTGCTATGGCTTGTTAATTTTTATCTCACGTGCTCCAAATAATGCTCTTCAAGACAAATTTAATGTGTGATTCTAGAGACAGATTACTCTATGGGCAATTGCCCAAAGGGCAAGATAAACAGGACTGCAGAGGACAGCAAGTCTTTCTCTTTCTGCCCTACATAGTTCTCCCAAACCATCTCTTTAGCCTTTGCACCCGCTCCTGCTTTCATTCCTGAGCACACAACAAATGACTTGACAGGGATGTTACAAAAACCCCATCCCTAAGCATTTCTATTGCTAGCCTGGAAAGCAACACTTCTCAAATGGAAGGTGCATAGCTATATGTAATCTAATACTGATGAAACTTTGTTACTACAAATAGGTCTGCTGCTTTAAATCTCATCTGAGTCATTGGAAGCATCAAACACTTTGAGGGAAGAATCTTGTGATAAAGTTCCTGAAAAGTCTGTCAAATGAATATGATAGCAAAGGCTGTGTGAAGATTTGAAAGCTTAAAGTAATTCAATGGAAAGCATACCTTAGAACAAGTATGTGATTGCTTAAATTATCCTCTTGTTTTTATAGCCTACAGCATTTCAGAAATGCCCAAAAATTCAATTTCAGCAAAATCCCTCCTTGCCCCAACTAGTTTATTTTGAGATGCCCTGAAGGGCTGAGATAGCAAAGAGCCCTCTGTACTGACCAGATGTAAAGGGAAAAAGACTAAAACATGGACTCATACCTCCAATGCTTAATATCAATAGAAGACCTGATGTTACTTAGAAAAAGGCTAACCCAAACTGTGACCTTCATAAGTGCCCTAAATGCTTTCACCTGAGGAAAAAACTCCTGACATTTGCAATACTAAGGTCATAAAAAAAACCCAGCGAATTTCGGATGGATGCCTGAGGTATTTTTCAGTGTGTGATTCCCTTTCTGCTTTTCATGGCTGAGTGATATATTGAAATCACAGAGGTACAGCTGCAGCAAAGCTACCCTGCTAGCAATAACTACAAAACCAGCACAATTTATAAATGCATTGTATCTGTTATAGAAATCCCCAAAGAAAAGCTTAAGTATTTCAGGGTAACTACTCCGTGAAATCTGTCCTCAAATTCTGCTTCACCTCACTACAAATTCTGTTCATTGTGTTATACATGGAACTGAACAGAGCTGTTCTTAAGTCTGTATGCTTGAAGAAAAAAGAGCCAGAAGTGTTTTTTCAAACAGCCACGCATTTCAGCAGTCCACAGCCTTTTCTCTTTCTAAGCCACATGTACAGACTGTGCCTTACACCAATACATGGGAGAAACTTCTAATTTTAATATGATGCCAGAGAACACCTCGAAGACAATTTAGTGGTAGCAGTAGCAGTTGCTCAGGGGGTTCATAAAGGCAATTAATTTTTCAACCTGTTAGCAGTTAGTCTCAAATCACTGCATTTGCCTAGTGATAGACATTCATTATCATTGAATGACTGTAAGCTGTTGGTACCATAAGTGATAAATGTTGGTTTTAATCCGTTTCTGTCACAGTGAATCCTCTGCTACAGTTAATACAGCATCAGAAAAGACAAGAGCCAAAGGATTATTGAGGATGACCCACATGCCTAGAACCTGGGCTGTAGCTCCTCAGTATCAAAGGTGAGCTGCTTTGATGGAGCAAAATAAAGGCTTTTTGATTGCCAGGTCCTGCAGGACAGGTTCTGCAACTCAGTAGAGTATTACTATGGCATGAGGCATTAATTTTTAGCTCTTCATTCATGTATTTCACAATTCATTTGCAGACATCCATGTTAACAACTATGAAAAGGTATCCTAGTTCTGTGAATATGCTGCTAGAGCTGTACTTTTCAAGCCCTCATTGCTTATATATGTGGCTAGATAGCTAGCTGGTTTTGTGGATAAGCAGGACAGAAAAAAGCCCTGTACATACATAGTCCATACTGAACAAGCAAAGTAAGCACACTTTTATGATTTAGTAGTAGGCTGAGCAGTCAGTTTTACACACATCTGAAATGTTCAGAAATGCTGAGCAAGATGTCTAGCTTTCTAGACCATTTTATGCATTTTGAAAACAGCAAAACACCCACCTGCTTGCAGCTGTCTGCCTGTCAGAGTGGCAAGTTCACTTCTCTTGCAGAATCAATAAAGGCTTCAAGCACCTAGCTCAGAATTTTTGAGATAACTGAGAAGTTTAAACAAGCAAAGTACATTTTTACACCTTTTTTTTCTAAACAGAGTAGATATTTCACAGCCTTCATTTCTGCAGCTGCACTACCACCCACATATGTGAGATGCAGTTGCCCAACAGAGGATTTTTCCGAAGAAACACTTCCATTGCCCTGGTGGGCAGCTCCCACTTCATTCTGCATCACAGAGAAGGTACAAACCCATGGGGTTCCCCCTGAATCCCTCCCCAGTATGTCATTTACCTGTGGCCATATCTTCCTGGAACAGAGAGAAATTCTGAACAATGTTACAGCAATTCTGAACCAGCTAGTAAATACTGTAAGGTTTCAGTGTTAATGCATTTTCATATGCAGACCCAACAGAGTACTACACGTATCCATATTTACCTACTTAGCTGTTTAGAACTGTTTTTATCTCAGCTCTGCTTGACCCTCTTTTTCCTGTTTTTCCTCTTACATTCTCTCATGTTGCCTTACTCCTCTCTTCCACCTCCTCTTCCCACACCATGAAGCACTTTTCTTTCCACTCACCAAACTCTCCATTGTGAATGTCTCTGACTTCTTAAGTCATTGTGGAAAACAACCTTAATTCATAAGTTAAATTTTGTGTTGACTGCCCTGAGAATTAAGTAATTTCTTATTTATGTGCATAATTTCCAACTTTGCTGTAATTAAATGTAATCCTAACATAAATGTTGTTCCCACCATGTTGCTTATTTATCATTTTTCCTTCCATCTTAAACTCTTATTTTAAGAGGCAAAATACATACAATTTTAATGCAGTTTATTCAAAAGCTAGCTTAATCTGACCTATTTCACTCATGAAAATCCTCAGTTTTCAGGCAAATTAATTATTGGCTATGAAGTTTTCTCTTATATATTTTCCTTAATAATGCTAGATGGCTCTCTTGAAGCCCTTTTTAATTTTGCCTCTGTTCTCACACTTTGTAGTTAAGCTTTCTACTCTACTATTTTTTTTCTGTTACTGATACTGATTCCTAGTGTGAGACGAAAAGACTCACTCACAGAAGAGACACTGACCATCTAAATATTACCACTTGAATTACCTTTCTATAAATTAACCATATTTTATTGAGGTTTGGTCAATGTCTTTGCTTCCCAATTTCCTTCTGGGCATGGAGGAAGGGCAGAGAGCAAAACCTGTGTTTTCTTCACTTGAGACATAGCTGTTATGTTAGTGGGAAATCCTATCCTACATGCTTCTTCTCCCAGCATCTAGCCCCCAAAGTTCCCAGCCTACCCAAAAAAGTGATCCATTTTCAACTAGTTTGGCTAGTCCTGCTCCAGGGGAAGAGCAGAGGTGGCCATAAGACCCTCCAGGAAGACAAGGGAAATGAACTTCAGACTCCTGTTTCCTACAGAACTTATTACTATCTTGTTACATACCAGTGGGGAGTTGAAAGTGGCTGTTTCTCTTCTTTCCAGCTGTGCTTTATAAGACAGCCTTCACTGCTACTGGCTGCAAAGGGATTGCAGTCCTCTCAATACATTTCACATACTTTGAGGATACCGTGTCAAAACATGTTTCTCAGGAGACCAAGAATGTCAGGTTTTTTTTACTCCAGTCAGACATAACCTTAGTAGATCAAAAGAGACCATAATCAACAGTGGTCTATAGGAGACTTAAAAGCAGAACACAGTTAAACTGAGATTTGGGAATATCCTGGAATGTTTCAAAATTTGTTCTTCAATGTTCATTTCCATGCGGCAAAGGAAAAAATAAACCACCAGCAAATCCAAACCTCAATTATCAGCCTGTCTTACCATTCTATGGTGCCTGCTTGCAGAAAATTGCCTTCTGTCCTTGTTCAATCTCTTTTCTCACTACAATGGACCATTGGTTTTGAATATTATTCTGCAAGGCAAGAAGAGTTTACAGGTATTTTTATAGTAGTTAAAACAAGCAAAAAAAATCCTTCTACAAGTTGTACCTTAAATCAAGGAGATACCCCAGAAATTTCTAACTTCTCTTGTTAAGGAGGAATAGTATTTTATCATATAGGACAATGAGAAGTGATGTAATTAATCATATTTATTTCAAATCAAAAGGAAAATAGTTACATAATCATAAAGCAGGAAATAAATTGTAATTATAATAATTATAGAATAATAGATGTAAAATTACACAAAAGTTTCCAGCAGTGAATAAACCCAGTAGGCTGGGAATTTACTAGCATTAGGGGAGACAATTAAAACTTTAATGTATTGGTATGATACACCACAATTACTTCAAGAAGAACAGTATCTCATTGCAGATAATTGCTCCCATTTCAAGTAGCTTTAGGCTAGCAAAACTAACAAGGAGAATTCTGTGGGTCCTAGGTGTAACCTGGTGATGCACAGGTTTCATCACTAGCCATCAGGAGCTCCATGGCACAAATGACCTCATGGCCTTGCGTACTCACTACCCAAAGGAAACTGATGGCAGGGATTTTGGTGAGTGTCACTCACATGTACCAATTTTCAGAACATATGTTGCTGGTATGCAAACACATTAACAGTCAGCTTTTTAATTTATACTTTTGTGACAACAGCATTGATTTATCTGTACATATTTTGTTAAACTAACTCTGTTCATAGGGAAAAATAGTGACGAGAAGCTGTTTTTCATCTGTGTAACATTAATAAGCTACGTCTGGAAGTGCATTATTGTGTTTCATGCTATGTAGTCATTCTAAGACACGCTCCACTAGCATACTGATGCTAGGAATTTGGGCCTTAATGCTTAACTACATCACAGCCATGAGTCAGTGGCTGAAGTAACTGGATAGAGATGTGGTCAAAATCTTGACTCAGCAGTGCGATTTTAATTAGGTAGGGCTATAAAAGAAACGAATCTGATAAAGTATCATAATTTAAATGTATACTTTAAATGGCAGTTCCACAAAGTTGGCTGCAATCACTTCTCTTGACACATTTCTGGAATAGAAAAGGCTCAGGAGAGCTAGGCATTGTATCAGCTGAGTATCAGACTACCTGGATCACACCTCCAACCCATTTAGTCACAGGAAATAAACATAAGAATACAGTGACAAATTTAACAATCCATGAAACTGTTACCACAGAGATGCAAGCAATGCACTGCCAATTGCACACTTGCTGAAACCCTCGGGAGCTTGACATCCCCTGCCACTGGTGTGGGTTAGGAGGGATGCTATCAGGAGCTCTTTCCAGAGACAAGTTTCTGTGGTACTTGTTACAGCATATCTAAAGAGAACATTTAGATTCTATGTATTGCTACCATACAGAGAGCTATTGCCTTAAGAGTCTTGATTTATCTGTTTATAAAGTATCTGAAAATCCTCAGAGAAATGTTGTAAAAAACAGTGCAATATAATCCCTATAATCACTGACAGGGATAAGGGGATTCGCATTGTCCTGGTTTCTATTAGAGACCAATAGCTACATCTCACACATCAGAATATCTGATTACTCCCACTTAGTTCTTTGTTGTATTAAAACAACATATCTTTGAATTTTTTAGCTGTTTTCCCTCAGTATAGACTGTCCAACAGACTTAAACTCAGTGCTTAGTTTCCTGTCTCTTTAAGGAAAATCTTGCTGTATATTTTAACACATTTGCTACACTTACCTCAGTATTATGTCTAAAGTCATCAAAGGGCAAAGAGGTGTCAGATTTATCAATGCAGAAAGCACTGGATTCAAGGACTCTTGACTTTAATAAAATTATATTAAGAGTATGAAATAAATCACCTCATGGAGCAGCTGTCTTATACTGAGCTAAGGGAGGCTAAATAGGGTTGATAAGTAGTGATAAATTGGAACTTGATTTTGCACTACTATTACCTGCAGAAAAAAATATCAGAAAAGTGATTCATTGAAAGTTCTGAGCCTTGTTACACTCATTCACTAATCCTGGCTGTTTGCTTACCTGCAGTGAGAAATGTAAACCCCTGGGGGACAGGATCTGATCATAATTTAACTTCAGTACTATGTACTCTCTGCCTCTAGAATGAGAAGCAGAAGTAATATGATTAACCCAAAATGTACTTAAAGTGTTTCTGCAACAGGATAATCACTAACTGTTGTTTAATTCTACTTCCCATCTGTTTTTATTTGGCATCCAATTCAGGCTGTATATCCTGAGAAAAGTAATGATTTCTCTGGCAAATCTATTAGAATGGGACACCATTAGGCACTATTTCTTCCTGAGCTCACCAAAACCTATGCATTTCTCCAGAGCCAAAGAGCATATCTTGCTCACCCCTCCTGAAGGTTAGGAAAATACCTACAGATAACTATAAAGGCACACTATCATCTGAAATATGGGGTGTTTTAGAGGACTTTAGAGAATGTGTGTGTTTGACAAACACATCCAAAATTGACAAGTTTAACTATAAATCATCAGGAATCAAACAAACCATGAAGGAAAGAGAAGCCTACCTTGACTTCTCTTTGTGAAGTACAACTGAAGTTTTGTGATCACAGACAGCAGAACATATTTGTTTCATTTCCTACTACAGTTAAAACTATCAAAGGCAATGGAAGGATATCTTTTTAGGCACTCTAAAATTATTGTTTCTCAAGGTAACCTTGTGTGAACCCATTGTACTCCAAAGAGAAAACTTCACTCTTCAGGATTAATTACTGAATTCAAAGAAAAAACACAGCCTTTGGCAAAGTAAAAAAAAAAAAAAAAACAAACAAAAAACAACAAAACCAAAAAAACAGCGGTACACAGAAAGAAAAAAAGAAAAAAATGGAGAATCAAATCACATGAAGATTAAAAATCACCTTTGATTTCTTTTTTATTTTGACTGCAGAATTCTGACAGGAGGTTCCTGAGACTCGCCAAGAATATAGTTCACAAGGGGTAGTGAAAATATTTTCCTTTCTTCTAACCTAAGCTCACTAAAACAGCTTAAAAAAGTCAAATCAAAACAAAATGCTTCCATTAAGATCTGTTCATACAGAAAGACACATTTTTTTCCTTTGCTACCAAAATACCTGCGAATGGTTCAGCTGGAATGACACACTCCCATGGAAAATTTCAGGGTTGTAGAAACTAGACTTTCTGACCCCCCAAAACCCCAAAGATGTGGCAATGCTTGTTCTTTGGTCCCAAAGCATATCAGGTGCTATTGTAATAATTTTATAGTACAAATGATTGAATTACAGCTTCTAGGAATCTTTCTTTTACAATTACTGGTATAGATATAGCCAAAATGTCCAAGGGTTGTTCGCATCTGAACTCCATGTTTTGGAAAAGCAGGCTACAGCTATTACAAGGCTGACTTGCTGTGCTAGGATATTACAGTGAACTAATTCATTTGAGTTAAGCACATTTCTGTTACTCTTAGTAAACAGTCCCATTGAACTAATAATTCCATATAATCCCACTCATGACAAAATATTTGACTTGCTCAGATTAAGGGCTCCCACCCTTGCAGAGATATATCTGTAGTTTTAAAAAGTCATGTTTTTTTCCCAATCCTCTTTTAAATAATGAGATGAAACTTGCTCTGGGTGATTTATATGGAGTAACTGATTCTGACATTCTAATATCCTGAAACTGTAAAATATCACATTCTAACATTCATCTGTGTCTTTGCTGAGTTTCATCCCATTTGTTTTAGATGTGGATCATTGGAATCACTTGGCTTGATCTTCCTGTTATACAGTGTTATACTGTTACACTCTTCAAACACTTATTGCCTTCTAGTAACAGGCTTTTTGGTGTGTGGTTATTTAAAACTCTTCTATTTTGCCACTATAAAAGAACTATTTTCTTGCCCCTCTCCAAAACTGGAATTTCTCCAACTTAATGAAATCTTTCTGGCATTAATTTAATTAATATTGTTGTTTAGGTGTTGACTAGACCTAGACGTGAAAGAAAAATGTATTTTTCATGGGCATGAAAATATATTTCTGGGAATTCTATTCAAAGATTTAAATTTCTCATTGGCTGCAATTCTGATACAGTATTTGATATCTTTCCTAGATCAGTAAAGATGTCAAATATCTCCATTTTACCGAATTTTGAATTTTTTATAGTAACTGCATTAAAAGTATTCAAGAGGAGAGTTTTTCTAATTTTGTAACTCTTTTGTCACACGAAGAAGAGTGAATATTTGCCACACTAAGATCAATAAAGTAAAGAGTTTCCACATGATCTTTGGAAGATGTTATTTTACAGTAAGACAATGTATATATTCGCAACATATACACTCATATTATACAATTGTTGTTTGGATGAAGTTTACTAGAAGCTTATCTAGGTTTATGCTCTCCTCCATTCTATTTCACAAAACTGTTATCTAAACTTTAAAATAAAAACATAGCCATTTGTAAAAGATAATAATAAAAAAAAAAGTAATGATGCCAATAATGCCCTTTTAAAAAACCTTTTTTTTTTTTTTACTTATTCTTATGTGAGGGGTTTAGTGACAGGTCCCTTTTTCATTCCTGACTATCCCACAAGAAACAGCTCTGAGAACAGCAAAGTAATTCTGCAGTGCCCAAAGGTGAGAACTTCCCTCCATATCTCATCTGACCTCTAGAAATAGCAGGCTATCTCTATAAATGATTGCAATTTAGCCTTCCTTAATCTTAATGCACAACAGCCAGAACACTTCTGGTCAATGGGAAGGTCCAACCATTTCATTGTGTCTATGAAATGAAAGAGATTAAACTGGCTTGTGCTATTGGACACACAAAAAAAAAAAAAAAAAAAAAAAAAAAAAAATGTGAAGAACAGAGAGAGCAAACAACAAAACCAGGAGACATTTCCC
>JANHGN010015890.1:0-16306 GCA_024605025.1 Megaceryle maxima
CCAGGTTTTGTGGTTTTTTTTTTTTTTTTTTTTTTTTTTTTTCCAGTAAGCCACAAAAATACTGAATTGTTTTGGTCAGAAAAAGAAGAGAATTGAACCAGATTTGTAAAACTCTACTGCTGTTGACCTCAATCAATAGCTTTGGCAAATGTAGTGCTCTAAGTTTATGAAAGACCAAACTTAATTTCCTGCACAGCTTCTAGACTGTTTTAGGGCTGCCTTTTGCTAGGGACCACACTCTGCATCATGGAGTTCCTCCTGTTGACGTTCTCCCATTCTGAGCAGAATGTTTTAGAGTGTCATTAAACAACAGAGATTGAAAGTGAGAATGGTTTTGTAACCTGATGCTTAGAGCTTTTCTCATCCTGATGAAACACCTGAGCTTCAGCCTCTGCTCCCGTCCATATTCAAGTGTTCTGTGCAAAGTAGACTAGTACCAACAGAAGGGATTTGGGAAATGCCATTACAGGCGGCCCTGATCAATGCCCTGGTGCTCAAACATCACTCAGGTGTGATGTGGGTACAAATCTGATAAGCAGAGAGGGGAAGTTGAGCAGAGACTACTAGGGAAACTTGAAGCTACTTCTTTTATAAATTTTATTTTATTCTCTCTGCTTTGTTTTATTTACTTTTTAGTTTTTTGGTTTTTTTTAATACAGAAAGAATTGTTTAATTTCTCTCCATTGCAAGATTGAAAAAGGAAAATAGCATTAACTTTTTTGTTAATACATAATATTATGAATTATGAAATGAGGAAAGTCTGTTAACCCTAGGTAACTTCAAGCTTCATCAGAAGTTAGGTCTCTTAAGCAGAGTAAATGAATCAGCCACCTCACAACAGTTGAAAAGTGTGACCTATCATTACAGTTGTCTTTTGCAAGCTGTACTGACTTGGTTTTATTCCTTACTTTCAAAATGGGCAGCCGACTGTTACACAATGCATTTAATATATTATTATCAACATTATTACTTATTTTCTCTATGTTATAGTTTTACATTTAGTCAGCAGATGAAAAATAACATTTATTCTGTAATTCTCTTCTAATTCACATTATTTTCTAGTCCAAATTTGAACTATTTTCATTAAAATAATGAACACTGACATAAGATGTGGACTTAGCTTCCTTTTGCTATGTAAAATCACATAAAATCTGTTCTAAAAGAGTGCACACACATCCCCTGACTCAACTAAGCTTCTGACAGAATGGTAGTATTAACATTGAAATAGTTATTAAGCCTGATTTTATATATATATTTATTTATATGTACATGCATATTTATTTTATATGTGTGTGTGTATATATACCCCCACAAATGTACACATAGTTCAAGCTCTTGGCTTTTGAATTATTTGGTCTGAAAATGTTGAGATAACTTCCACATAATTAGGAATTTTAGTTTGTTATATGAGTTACTTCCAGCTATATAGGAAAACATTCAATAAATGAAGAAAGCATGAACCAGAAGAGGGAATGTTCAGTAAAATTTACTACAAGGCAGGTGAGACAATAACATTCTGCTTTGAAAGAAGACCTGTCAGTCTGGGTGATAGTTACAGTTTGAGTTATCAAGATCAAACTTGAAATTAACTTTATTTCCCTTAAATTCTCCATTTAAAAAAAATACTGGTTATGTTAGTTGATAAAACTTCAGTGGCACTGATAATGCAGGGGAGGATTGAATTATCACACAGAAAAAACATGAGTGAAAAAATGGGATGAAATGCAATAGTGCAAAGAACAAGGTCTTGCACTGCTGAAGTGAAAGAGAAGGAAAAGCAGCTGAGTCTTATGGTGAATCACAGGATAACAATAAGCCTGCAACGTGGGACAGTCATGGCAAAGCCAAATGCACCCATTTTAACCAGTGATTGTTTCTAGTACATGTAAAGCAATGTTCATTCTCTTTCAGTTAGCACCATGGAAACAAAGGATTGTGGCCATTTATCTGCATCTAGAGTCTACAGTAGCAGTCATTTTCTTTTCTCTGTTTTGGCCAAAACAGAGTAGGTTATCAAATGTCTGATGAATTTTCTCTCCCACTCCCACTTCCTGACAGCTGGCCTTGACCTCCCAGCACCATGGTCAGCCAATCCAACCCTTTCTCATGGGGAACTCTTAGCTGACAGTTGTTCAGTTTCACAGCCAAGACCTGCTTGCTCAACATAGACATGTCCAGGCTAGAACACCTATGAAATACTTCTGAAAGTGCAGTGGTTTCTATCTATAGATAGACATGGATGATTTGGGACAGTTAAGGTCTCAAGAGTTCTTCTGCTACTGCTAAACTTAACACAAGATTGATCTGCATCTTTGGCTTCATTGTCTTGAAAGTCAAGGGCCACTAAACCAGCACAAACATAAATATCCTTGAATTATCTCAGGAATTTTCCAAAGAATGTCAGGCAACAATGTGAAACTGTCAGAAGGGAAAAAAAAAATATTTTTTGCTATGAGAGTGGTTGAACAATGAGACAGGTTGCACAATGAGACAGTGGGAGTCTCCATTCCTGGAGATACTCAAAACCCAACCAGTGACAGAGCTACTATATCAACCTGCTGCATCTTACCCTGCAGTCACTGTTTGATGAATATCTATGATACCAGTATTCATGTGGGAGGATAAATAGTCTCTGGTTTTCTGAAATCAGGGCACAATCAAAAATATAAATCCTGACTTTCCTTAGTCTTCTGATAGTAAAGTTGAAACAGATTCTTTATCAGTTTTAGCTTACTGTTGAGAAATTAGCCCTTCATAGAATATATTTGAGATTTCAGGAGTTTGCTTTATACATTCATTAAATTGAAGCTTTCCTTTTAATTATTTGTGTATTTTAAAAGACAATTTTTATAACAGAGGATAAACCAATTGCATAGCGTAGTACACTCTCCTTAACAACACAACCTTACTGGAGTTTATGTTAATCACCATAATTGTGTGGTGTGCACTTTATTAATATTACAGTATGCTGCATTAAATTGCTATAATTTTGTTAGCTTATTCTGTTCATGTTCTCTGTATCAGAAATGCAGATATAGGTCATAAAGTTAAACAGATGTTTGAAAAGTGAAGACTGATTTTTAACTATGTTTATACTTCTGTAAAAAAGACCAGGAATCTCTCCCTTATACACGTAACTGAATGACTGTAACATGTTTACCCTATTTCAGAGATTTTGCCATTAGAAAATTAGAAATTAGATCTGTTTCATGCATGATGTTTAGCGATTATTCATGAAAGATGAACTGCACCAAATGCACATTCACAAGGAATATATTCCCATTTCTTTCAGGGAAAATCATAACCCAAGGGCATGTGATCAGGGATCAGCCTTGCATCTGTCTCTTGGGATGTTTGTTCATCCATAGTGCCCCAGCAGATCTGCACAAGATTTTATGTGCCACTTGTTTATAGAAAGAGACAAGAGCTGTAGAGAACCTCTCTCCCTTGAAAGAATGGCATCTTGAATAAAGAATGGCATCATGGCTTTTAAGCACTCAATATAATCCTCACCAGAATCTTCTGACATTCTTGGAAGGCTTTCTGCATTGTCACTGAACTCCAGTCTAATTTATTCTGTAATTACATGCCTAAACATAAAGTATACCTTTATTTAGTAGTGATATAGACACTGTAGAGGGAATACCTGTAAAGACATGGAAACATTAACTTTACTAAAGAAACACATGCCAGTATTATTTGTTGTCTGTAATTGATCAACAGTATTGATTGTAAAAGAGTGTTTTCGTTGCTTTCTGTGCTGGGGTTTTTTGGGGGTTTTTTTGGTAAGGAATTAAAAATATGAACAGTGGCACAATGGTCACTAAAGGAAAAATGCTAATGAAAAACTCTTGCATTAGTGAGGTAACAAACACCCTTTGGGTTTTTTTTCATGGTTCCTATGTATCTACTTAACATTTTTTAAATGCATTTTTGCTAAAGGCTGCTCAGAAGTGTTTCAAAGTAAGTATACGGTTAATCTTCACCATTTTCCATAGAATGCAAATCCAATAAAAATCTTACACATTTTACACATTTAAAAAGTGGAAGAAATGAAAAAATAATTATATTCTTGCTATAAAAACTGAAGCTATACTTCCATGGATAATGGAAAAATACCCTGGGATTCTTCCTGAGTTCAAAAAACAAAGATAACAAAAGAATAACTTTATATGCAATGCTTTCAGCTGCCGGAGACCAAGATGGGAGCAGAAAAATTGACAGAGCTCACAGATAATGTTTTATGAAAGAAAAAAAAGGTTATTTTTCTTTTCAAGTTCTGAGTCATTCAGTGCAAGCTAAAAGAATGAAATTCAATATTCAATATTCTTAAAAACATGTTTCAGAAAATGTTGACGCTATGTTGTTCTTTCCAATCAAGCTTCAAATTAATTGTGTCAAAATTGTATTACATTTTATTACTTGAATTAAACAACATGTTTATTAAAAAAAAAGGTACAAAGTGCAAACCTTGTCACTAATATAGTTAGTGTAGATAAATCTGGTGGCTGAATCTCTGTGACCTTCTTGGTAGTGTTTTATTTTACATATAGTTATTTACTCCAGGCATGTTGAAAGGAGTACAACACATCATTCTGACAAAGGCTAAAGCCTCATTTCTTCTTCTGCATTTCCATTGAAATCAAGAACTTGATAAGAAACTATATTATTTGACCAAACCCCCACTATCTACTCCCCTGATATGAGTATAAAAGCCAGTCATAAGGCATAATATTGTGTTCAAAAGGGACTCTACCTTGGCATGAGATGCCTGTGGCTCTGCTACAAACCTCTCTTTGGCCTGAAATTAGTCAAAATACTACATAGTGATTTCTTTTTTTTTTTCACACTACATAGTGTAAATGGGTTTTTTTACAACCTTCAAAAACCTTGACCAAGTCCTTTCTAGCCTTTTAAACCCAAGAATTTTAATTGAATTCATGTAAGCCCTTACAGTGCTCTAAGAGAAAGGACAAGTTCCCTGAAATGGGATCCTGACAGGGTAACCTGTCAACTCTGAAAGAAACTCTTTTTAAGGTTTTTGAATTTAAGAGGTATCTACACTTTTCAAATAACTTTCCAATTTTTTTTAGGGTCTTTATTCCATTACTGTGTATACTGAATAAACATTAGTCCACTCCTTTCCTACCCAGTCATCTCCAAAGATTGAAATGAAAGCAGAACCAGCACAATATTTCCTCCATCAGCTGTGAGATGAATTTAGAACAGTATTAATTAGTTAGCAGATTCCACTCTGCTATTCATATAACATAGATGTTGTCCATGTCCTTCCTGATCCAATGGACATCAGTTTTATCTAATGAATCAAACTAAATCCATTGCTTCTAAAACGGAATCTTATTTACTAAGCTAATATTATCATAACTTCTGGCTGTGACAGATAAATTCTCTTAAGAAGAACTACTAAAAAGTTTAACCTTTCACTATGACAGTATGTTGCAAATACCATATGTTTTCTGGAAGAAAGTTGACAAAGTGCATAATGTGTTTCCTCTAAGGTTGCACCTTACCTTATTTTATTAAGTTGTGTGGGAGCCCTGAAGGTAGAAAGCTTCTGTTTGGTTTTATTTTTTGTTTGCTTGATTTTATTGAACAGTATGTAACATAAACAGAGTGTCCCACTAGCTAAACTAAAAGTACGGTGAAGGACAAGACACTTTTTATTATTGAAAAGATAAACTGGGTTGGAGTGTCTGCTTACAGCAGATGTATTATCTACCTGACATGCAGGAAATGCTCAACAAGGGTCTTGTATAATTTTTATCCCAGTACAGCGTGAGCTGGAGGTACCCTGAAAGGAGGGCACTAAAATTACAGCATAGATAATGACAGGCTCAAATAGGAATAGCTTTCAGCACCTTAAATCTTGTGTTTCCTGTCAAATTTTTAGTAGTGAAGTAATTTTAGATTTTAATTAATCACCACAACATTTAATATGTTCAATATATTTTAGTAATTTTCTCAAAGTCATTAAATGGCTAACTTAAAACTTTAACATAAAAACTTGAACAAGAAGACTGCATATTAGAAAACATATCTCTGCATTATTTTTGTAGTTTATGATACCCTCAAAAAATAACAACTTTTACTGAAAATTATATTGTTTTTGAATATGAGGTTGCTGATTTATTAAGGCATCATGGTGTTTGTATTTTATACTGAAATTTCATTTAAATTGTATTCAATATTAGCAAATTTATTTTCCAGCAAATTCTGAACCTTAGGAAGTCAATTCCAATTGTTCATCAAAGAATAGGGACATCCTATAAGTTTTTTACAGTAGGAATCTGTTAGTCAAACTGACCTGCCTGATTCTGATTCATATATACTTTCTATAATATGGCAATAACCTGACAAAGTTAGTTTGATTGTCATTTTAGTAAAATTGCTAAAATTACCTCATACTCTTCTACGTGGGTTTTGATACAATAGACAATCTAGTCATTTGGAGAGGCATTTCCAGTCTGTCTTGAAATAAAACTAACTGAACAGCATCTTCAGCACTTAATGTCCCTTCTCACCACTATAGCTATATTAGAAGAAGAATTAAGAAAGTATCAGTTGAAAGCCTCCATTTTATCAAGCTCTAGAAACTCAGAATACAATTGCTGCTTGGTTTTTTTTCACCCATAAATCTGAAAACTTTTATGGGAAACTAAGTACAAGCAGAAAAAAAATTACAGATACACTTAATACACAAACATTTGTCTTCTTTCCATTTAAAAGTTGATTTGACATCTTTCCCATTAGCAAAAGGGGAGAGCTACGAACAAAAGAAGTGGGATGTTGATCACTGTGATTATAGTCTTCTAAGGGCAGACACTGTTCAAACAAATGCAGAGAAGTTTTTGCTGCCAGATTAAGACCATCCCTTAAAAATAAATCTACAGTATTAGTGATAGTAACAGTAACAACAATAACAATAATAATTATAAAAATACTTAACAGCAAAACACCCCTCCACAACCCTTCACTTACATTTTGTAGTAGAAGGGGATGTGGGAATCCTGATCTGGTAGTTATGGTTTCCTTTCAAATTTAAATCTTATGGAGCATGCATTCTATTTTTAATTTTGCTTTTAATATTGACAGTAGAAAAGGAATAGCTTTTCAGGTAGGTGTAAATGTTTTTATATGCGTTTTTTTTTTTTATTCAATAAGGAGCATGCTTTTATTTGTTCTTTGATTAAATGTAACCAACGCAGTGTCAGCATTTTGATTAAAAATATCACATGAACTCTACCCTGATATGTAGAGATAATCAAGCTTGGGAATCTTGCCTTTCATTCTATAGTCTAATTAGAGTAGAACAAATATAATATTTCCTGAGGGCCTCTACTTTATGACAGAGTAGATCCACAAAAGAAATTCGGTGCCTAAATTTTAAGTTACACCGTTCACAGTTCTTGCTTTGCTACCACCTACTCCTGGACTCTCAACTTCAGTCTTCAGGGTTTACTGTTACAGTTTCTAATACACTAGACAATCAAATTCTGGACAGATATGCTAAAAATAGCAACAGAAAAGTCCATACTCTCACAAATCCCCATGAGGCTGGCCAGCTCAATACTGAGTTTATGTCTGAATCCATCAAGATCCGTAAACCTGATGTCCCTTTTTCTGTCTTATCAGAGAAGCTGATCATATAGAGATCCTCACAACTTCCCACTGAACTAGTCATTGCATAAAAATCTGGTTTCCTGGTACAGGTCCTCTGCTGGTATCTGCAACATGTTGGTATCCCCTTAGGCAAACTCACCAACTGAGCTCAATTCATTTGCACCCAAGATGAGAGGTCTAGTCACTGACTGGTAGCTGCATTCAGTTTGCTATTGTATCTTTTAGGGTGTAGGCTGGAAGGATTTCAAGAGCATTTCCTCAGATGACTGTCAATCTGGGTCTTCTAACTTCTGTATAAATGCTGTCTTTAAAATCTAACACATCTCTTTGCATAAATTTTCCTTTTATAATTGACTGACAGGTGCTGAATTATCTAGTTACATCACGTAGGCAGCTGAATTGGCTAAAAAGAGCTACTAAAGGGGAAAATGGTATAAGGAGGGGAAGAAAGATGAGAATTAGCCTCTCAAATGGAAATGTTGCTTTTAAATTAGATGCATGACAGAAAGGTGATAGAAGCTGCAATCTTTGCTCATATTCCTATGGACTTCAATAAGAGTTTTCCCCATGTGAGACCTGCAGGATCAGACATCCTATCTCTACTTGTTTCTTTCAGCATCCGGCTCTTACATGTGTTGTCAGGAGAGCTTTTCTCACCATATGGGACTTGTGAAACATATTTAAAGCCCTTGGTAATGTTCGGTCCATTGCCTACTTGGTTAGACCTTCCTTACACCTTTCTAAAAAAGTGCCACTGCAGAGCAAAGTTTAATTTGCACTTTAATGTGGGAAAAGAAGTCTTCCTTTTATAGAACAGTTTTTTACAGCATTTGCCTTTAACTGCAGCTTATAAAAAAGTAAAAAGCAAAAAACTGGCATGCCCCATGCTGCCTCAAGAGATCTAGAGTATGTCCTTTCCACTTATTGCTGTCAGACTGGGGCTCTTCCTTTTGCAAACCTTGCTCAACAGCCTAAAGCTAAAACAAGCTTCTTCCAAAAGCCTGCAAAACTTTGTCCCTTTCAGGTCAGGGGATGCAGAATGACTTTTGGTCTGCTCTTTCAAACTAGGGAAAAGAGAAAATTAACCATTCTGTCTTTAGGTCTAGGTGTCTGGAGAAAGATGAATCAGACAGCTAACATTAAATGTTGGTATAGAAGACATAAATGTTGCTGTGTAAAAATGTATCTTATGTCGCTCCATAATGAGGACCTGATTTCACATAAATCCTCTAGTTATTCTAAATGATTGTTTAAGTTCTGTGCTGATGCACAGTCTAACTCGAAGGCTTGCATGTTTTCCCCTGCTGCATTGACAGTGGAGGACTGGTGAGTCCAGAAGAAGGTTAATATGACTGTTATCTGTAAGGCATTGTGATCACTTGCCCATCACTGATTTCTCTCTACAAAGCTTAATTTCTATGTGATACTAAGAACACTCCATGTCAGGCTGGGGAACGTGGTAAGACCAACATTCACAAATTTATCTTTGTGTCCTACATACAGTGTGGTATATGTTCTCGCTACTGTTGCCAAGGTCCAGTGCATAATTTGTATGTCTGGATTAGTAATCAGTCAAAACAGATTCAACTCCTTATTGTGGACTCAGGATCTTGGACATTATTGTCCCACTGAAACTTTTTTCACAGCTTATGAATTCTGTACAAACTGTGCAGAATAGCATTGAATATCACAGACTCCAGAGCAGTGACTCCCTGAACCTGTTTGAAAGCAACGTATTCTAACTATTGACACTATTTTCAGATGTATATAGTAATATATACATATGGTGAGAAAGTGAATATACAATATTCTTGACTAATCAAAATGTGCAGAATAATCCATTAAGCCGCCCTTCTCCCTTCCGTGTCTTGTAACTCTGAGAAGGGGGTAAAAGATGGAAAGTTTGTTCTTCCATTCTTCTTGAATGGTCATTGTATGCATATAACAGGTTTATATACAGGTGTTGCATTACTAGCTCGGATTTAGCTTAATGAAATATGTTTGAGAGAGAAGTCTTGAAAATCATGAGGAATAGCTCTGGTAAAAAAAATGTTCTGATAGCTTTAGGCTATTGTGAATGAGCAGGAAGTATCCTTATACAATAATAAATATTTTAATTCTGTTGCTGGTGGTAGTTTAGGAGGTGGGGTTAATTACAGCAGATATGTCAAATATCTAAACACTCTGTGCATTTAGTCTTTTACATTAATGTGTGGTTTCCTTTAAAAAATGTCATTGTCCGATGCACTTATTTTGTGAATATCTGTAAACAGAGTTCTAATTATGTAAGTTTTGGTTTTGTTTTTTTTTTTTTATCAACAGAATCTTCTTGCAGAGCAGAGCACCTAAGTTTCTCCATTAACCTTTTCTTTCCATTTATCCTCTGGCATTCTGCTGATCTAGTGTACAGATTTCCTCTACCCCAAGTAATTTGAGATACTGAGGGTGAAAATCATAACAGAAGATGCAAACGAAATCATTTGGTTAAACCTCTAGGTGGCCATCAAAAAATCTTGTTTCAAATGCCTTTCCACTGTGCAAAAATGAACAGAATTTCATTGTGACATTCAGCTTTGATCAAATGTCATATCTGGGATTCCTTCTGCACAGCAGTGTTTTTATAATAAGAGCTATCACAATACTGCAGCTAACTCATTAAACTAGCCTTAAATGAAAATCTTTGAGCTGGATACATCTCACAATGGATAGCAGCTTATCTTGCTATTCTCTGGAAGTGGGAAGTTTTCAGCTAACAATACCTTCTTAGTGCTTTGGCACTACCTAGACATTGGTTCTCTCTTACATAAACTTCCACTGTGGCCTTGCATAAGTCAATTAAGCTCCCTTGTTTTTTCCCTAGATTTTTTTATCATCAAAATAGAGATAATATATTTCCCTCAAAGAGAATAGACTTCAGATGTGTCAGAATTATTTTTTTAAAACTTCAGAATCCATGACTTTGACAATATGATACAAACTTATCTGTGATTTTGGACTTCATTTGAAAGCATAGTATATTTCACTTCTCCTTTCTTGTGTCTTCTTTTTTGGTTTATATAGTCTTTCTCATATTAATCGTTCTTGTCCTGCTTCAAAGATAACAGAGGGAATCTGTTCTGTTTTTTTACAGGCAAACTCAGCATTCATGTCATATGTATAATTTAAGAAAAATACTTAGATATGTTTCCCCAGACGTACACAAATGCACACCTAGTGAAAAAAAAGACCATGATACGTAGTTTTGTCCTTGCAAATGTAACTAAAGAATCAAGGAAAACAGCAAAAAAAGCAAAACCATACATGTAAAAAAGTTAAGTGGGAAACTTCAAATGACTGTTTAGATGATGACTGGAATGGTCTCACGAGTCAGCTACATTACTGTTCTACAGCTTTCAGTCTTCCTTCTCCTTCAGCTAAATTTCTTCTTCAGTAAATTGATAATCACTCCACCTGCTGCTGATTTCTCCAGGGTGAGAGGCCTAGTTATTTGTTTGACATCAAATAACATGTTATTAAAAGATGTAACTACTGAAAAAATTTAAGTATGACTTGGAATTCTACTGTCTGCTTAGATGCTTGCTTAAATCACGTAAGTAGTCTCATCGCATTCCTCATCAAGACTGTAAAACTTAACTAAAGAAATTGTCAAGGGTTAGGGGCTGGGCTGGCCACTAGGCAAATGACAGATGTTCTGTATTACATCTCCCTTGCTGACTGGGTCAGTATGGATGCCTTTCCCATACGATCTTTCTTTTATTTTGATTATGAAGGCATTGCTCTCCTGAACTATTAAAATCCCCAATTTTCCATAATCAAGTGTATGCTTTTGTTCACATATCAAAAAGTGTTTATGTGATAAAAGAAAAGTCAGAGATTAAATACAAGGGGAAGGAGGGGAAAGGAAAAAAAGCAAGGAGAAAGGCAAAGAGGTAACGAAGGGAAGAAAGAGGGAGACTATTCTAAGTTTAGGACTTGGGTTAGAAAGGTAACTAAAAAAGCTTCACTATTCATTATCAGCTCTGCTCTTCTCTTGATCTGCAGTCACGTTTATCTTGTATGCATCAAATTCAGAAACAGGCATGAAGATCTGTATTTCTCCCTGCTGTCAATCCTGCAAAAGGTGGGGGGTTTTTTAAATATTTTTTGTGGTATACGTGTGTGTCCTGATGAGACTAGTTATAGGTGCCAGTATATTGGCACCTGTATCAGAATTTGCAGGGTTAGGAATTAATTTTTTTCTTTCAAGTCCATAGTAATTTAGTGAAGTAAACTGCAAAGAGATCTCTAAATTGTAAGTTAGTGAAACTCAAGATATACATCCTTCTGATGGAAGAAGTAAAAGTATTGTCTATTTCTATTAACTAACAACCCTTCAGACAGAAAGTGAACACGTTCAAAGTGGGCTTACCATTCTTCTAGCTCCTTACCTAGCATCATGTCTAGATTTCAAGTGTTCAGATATTTTCTTTTGAATAAAACAGCAGTAGGGAGGAAGGGAGGGAACTGTTCTGAATATGGTTGTTTCTACTGATGGACTTCAAGAATTGTGAGGTCTACTGACAATCTTTACCTTTAGGTGACAGTAAAAAACATTTGCTGAAAACAGCTGTAATAGGAAAATGTTTGGTTTAGTTTGAAGCAGATAGTAGGGCCTAGAGGCCAGCAGGTTTTGTGATGCTGTAGAACTTACGTCGGAGACCATAGAAACATACGTTCTAGTGAATATCATGTTGTTTCTTTTCAAATAAAGGGGAAAAAAAAAAGGAAAACTTATCAAGGTAACTGCATGAAGCGTTTAATACTGGTAGTGGAGCACAGTTTAAGAAGCAAGGGAAATATGTTAAATGCATGGCAAACAATGAACAGTATGTCATCAAGAATGGTTCCTGAACATGACTGCATGTGAGTTTGTTTCACCAGAGAGGTTTAAGGCTTCTTAGAGGGAAGATATGCCTGCTGGTTTCCTAGGCTTGAGAAGCAAATGTGCCCCTATCCTCCTTCCAAAGCTTCTTATATTTCTTTCATGTTAACATTTAGTCATCTAAGTACTTTATTTCCCTTCTTTTCTCTTATCTCTTTCCCCCGTCTCCACCTATTTCCCACTCACTGTTAAATAATTTGGTTAAAATGAATCTTTATAAAGCCCATTGAGATGCCATTAAGTTCATATCTGATTTATTTTTCATGAAACAGGCTTTTCTCTTTCCCGGTGCTATTCAATCTATATAAACTGGCTATTTTAGTCAATGAAAGTTTTTATGACTCCAGCAAATCAGACTAAAGGAGGAAGCAACGTTCTGGTGAGGTGAGCCATGCAACATTATGAGATGCTTCCCTTAGGCTCTGAAATACAACACAGTCTGGGAGAGCTATCATATTTGATTGATATAGTCATATTTGAAGTGAAATCTAAAGATGAGCAAATTGATGGGGTATCAGATTAAAGGCTTTTCTTATGTAAGCTGAATATGATTTCTGTAAGAAAGCTGAATTTGCCTTTCACTGGAAGACTTTTTAAATCTGTCCAGCAGAAATGACTTCACAATTAATAATATATATCATACCTGTGTGCTTTGCAGCTGCCTATAATAGTGTCAATTCCAGCAAAATCTTTAGAAGTTCTGTTTCATGTCAGTAAAGGCAAGGGGAAGTTCTATGGCACATTTCTGAAGGCAATAGCAATGAAGTACAACTTCACAGGGCACGTCTTGAATATTTGAAATGCTATTTTAGCCAAAGGAATTGCAGTGTGCTAACTGACGTGGGAAAGCTGTATGAAGTTTCTGAATGGTCCAGGAGGCCATAAACCCCACTAACAACTTTGTTTCAGGTATTCAAAAGCAGAAATGCTGAAGACATATATTCTGCAGCGCATCCAGCAAAATATTAGGATGGACTACACTGCATTTCCCTTCTAAGGAATCAGAGCCATCATGAGAGCTGTGAGTATAGAGGTTTTGTGAGCCATCAAATTTAAGCATAGACTGTGATTATGAGAAACACTGTGTTTAAAACTACTTCAGAGTTATGACTGTATTACAGCTCTGTTTTAAGAGAAGTTAAGTAACTTCTTCAGCATTAAATCAAACTAGCTTCTTTGATAAAAGATATGTGATGGTCAGATATGCACACATACTGGTATAAAAGCATGCAATGTCTACCTGAATGTTTTCTGTGAGATTAAATTGTAAAGTTGCAGAGCATATTGTCAGAAGATCTCTCTCGACAATGGAAGTGAGAACTTTATGGGATGTAGGAGTGTGTTGTCAGAACAGGACATGCAAAGCTGAAAATACAATTTCTTCTTTTTTTTTTTTTCCTATTGTTGGTTTATGGTTGTAGTGTTGCTTTTTCCTTCATCTTTAAATATATCCAAATTAGGTTTGCTGGCGTGGATATACTTGTTCCACCAGAGCATTGACTCTTGTGACATTAGACTAATGTCATGCTCTTACAAATACTTCTACACATAGCTAACTTAAAGAATGTCAGTAGGTCATTCAAGCCAAGTAATAATGCATACATACTTACATGTTTTAAAAAAAGAGTTCCCAAACCATCTCATGCAAGTAGAAATACATGACAGACAGTAGGGAGTGGTACATCTATTCCCCATGGCCCTCTTTTACCATGGGTATGGAGATATTTATGGCCATCACGTCCTCCTTAGGGATGTCTTGGCTCTTACACCAAAACGTATTGTTTAAAATCTATATATTAAAAAAAAAAAAAAAAAAAAACACACACAAAAACAAACAAAAAAAAGCATGAAAGTCTAAAACGGCTACTGAATCCCTGGAAAAGAGAGAGATATAAGGCTAGTGGTGTGATTCTTAGCACTTGAGCAGATGCTGTGCTGCTGCTGCCACCTAGGAAGGTATTCATTGCTAACAGCAAAGGTTTGGGTGCAAACAGCACAGCATGGGAATCTGTGGCTTGGAAAGTATGTAAATGTTTGCAAATCCAGTGTCTTAGTGCTGTAAGGATGCCCATGAGAGGAAAAAATGTTTACCAGTATTGATGTTGATTATTTTTTCTACCAATGATGATAGGATAATTACCTGCAGCAAACTTGACAGATCTTACTGCTAGCTTCTTGATCAAGCCTCTGTACACGATAAAAATTAAAGGCAGGCTATGAGAGGAGCTGTGTGATTTAAACTTCCAAATCACATCAGGCACTTCTACAGTTCCTGCCTCTTCTCACAGTCTTCTTGAATTCCCCTTTACTTAAACAGCTCCTTACTTTTAAAGCAGTTTGTTAAATCAGAGCCCACAATATCCAGATTTCCCAAATTTACAAATTACACACTTATTATTTCTAATACGTTTTTAAAATGATTATTCATAAAGCATCAAATATTGCACAGTTATAAGGGATTATTTACTTTAGAATTTATTAAAACAAAACAAAACAAAACAAAACAAACCCCTGCAATACACAGTCCTCTTAATAAGAAAGAAGTTATTAAACGAATATATAATGCTTCCCTTTTTGTTTCCTGTGGGGTTTATCATGCATTTGGCATGCAAAGATTAATTTAAATGTTTTATTGTACCTTATTAAACCAACTTATATTATTGCAGGATAGAGCAAACGTAGCTTGTGGTAGTAGTGTTTCTTCCAAAGCAATGTTGATTTGGAAATAGCAAACATCTTCATGTATGTTAAAGCTACTGCTAGCATCCATCCAGAGCAGCCTGCAATTAATTAATTAAGAGTATCTTCTGGTGATCTGAAAATGTAAACTTTGTTTAAATTTTTGACAAAATTAATTTATAGACAGTTCATATTCTCCTAGATTTCCTTGAGTCATCCATTTATTTCTTTTGTTTCTTCACATCATGCTTTGGACGGAAGTGCTTTTATATTTGAGAAACTGTCCTGGTTTGGGTGAGAACAGAGCTGGTTCTGTTCATTGATTTTACTTTTCAGCTCAGTTCTTCTAACCAACTGCACTGTCTGAAGTTAGCAGCCTGTTTGCACAGACAGTGTCTGCTGCTGGCAGGGATAACACCCCATGGTTAGAGTTACTACCAAGGAGTGGTGTGCAGACCAAGGCCACTGCTGGATCTTGTGTACCACATTGGGGGGTGCAAGAAAGTGAAAGGCTGCACCTGCAGGGAGGAGCCGACAGGGCAGGTGACCCCAAACTGAGCAACGAGGTATTCCAGCCCATATACATCATATTTGGTATAAAGCAGAGGGATCTGGAGGGTCTATAGCTCTCTCCCTGGGGGCTCCCGGGCTCTTCTCCCCTATTGGACCACTTTGCCAGCTTGGCTTGGCTTGGCTCAGCTCAGGTCCTCTTTCGGTTCCTTCCTTGGAGCATCCAAGGAGGACTCTGTCTGTTCTGCCTTTGATCCCAGTTGGTGTGTTCCTGAATCCGGAACCAGAATCCAGCTTTTGAACACAGTTCCCGTCTGCTGCGGGGCCCCATCTGGGACTCCCCCGGTGCCCCCTCCCTGTGGAGGTGATGTGATGTGATTGTAATTGTGATGGTGATGTAATTACCGTCAGTGGGGATTGGGTTTGATAATGATTATGTATATATTTGTATCTATTCCAGTTTTATTAATATTATTTCATTTTCATTCAAGCTGTTCTAGTTTCCTTTTCTAATCACTCAGTCTCTCTCCCTTATTCCTTTTCTCTTCCCCTTTG
>JANHGN010015891.1:0-12709 GCA_024605025.1 Megaceryle maxima
CTGGATAGTAAATTTTGTGCTTGGCTTGGAGGATGCATAAGAAAATTCAAAGGCAAGCCAAACCCTTTGATATCAGCGAATTATGGATGGGAGTTTCGGAGGGCGGGAGGATGGGGGCGGACCGCCAGTACGCCGCAGGTGATGGGGGTCAGGGCTACCCCCTCCTCGTTCCGCTGTGGCCCGGAGATGGCGAGGCCGGCGGCCCCGCCTTCCCCCGGAGTGGCACGGGGTATGCGAGAGGATGGCAGGCCTCACTCCGGGTGGCTGCCTGCCGGGGAGCACGGCAAGGGACGGGCAGCTAGGGCAAGGGGTGGCTAACGTTTGCAACCCCCCGCACCCCCGCTGCTTCTTAAGTGGAGGGCCACCGCTTGTCCTCTCTCTCTCCGTCTTAATTTTATTAATTTATTTCTTAATGCTTGCGCTTGCACTTGCAGGAGGCTGGCGGACTGCCGTCCCTTGCCGTGTGTCGACGGCTCTGATGCAGCGGACCGAGCCCTCCGCGCCCGCAAAAGCGGCGGGCCGCAGCACTCTTTTGTGCTCTGTTGGAGAACCTCGGTGAGATTGGACACCCCCGGCCTACGCACACTGCTCCGTGGGCGGTGCGGCTAGGGTTACAACCGCCCGCGCCGGCGTCCCCGGGACCCCCCGTCCGGGAGCGACTGCAGCGCCGGCGGGTGGAAGCCGTTGTTAAGGGAGGCTCTGACCCCTGCCCCGGGTGCTTCGGCGGTTACAAGGAGAGCACCCGAGTTGGCATCCCGAAGGAGGTGGGAACCTCTGCCTCTGATCGGGGGAGCAGTGGGACCGTGCTTGGGTCAGCAGCCGGGCGCCGGATGGTGAGAGGGAATTGGGGGAAAGCTCATCCTCTCCTGTCCTTTTTCCTTCCAGGAAGCTGGAGCCTCCAGATCGCCCATTTTCTCCTTCTGCCGTGCGCACGCCAGCTTTGCTGGGTATTTTTAGCTGGCGCCGCTGATTAGCATTCAGGGGAGCAAGCGAGCGAAAGCCGTTTTCCAGGCTTTTTTTTCCTTCCCTTTCCAACAGGGCCAACGCACCTGTTGGTGGCGAGAGGTGTATGTGTGGTGTGATCTGGTGTTTATCTCTCTCCAGGGATGTGACCCTGTTCCCTCCAGTTCATCAGGACAGGTCCCATTGACACCATGCTGAGCAGCACCAGCACCTGCTGCAGTCCCAGGCTGGGCTGCACAGCTGAGCACAGGGCTCTGTCGTAGAAACTGCACCTCCCTGTGAGATGTTTCTGGGCCCTGCATGGGGTGATGGCTCTCCAAGGGTCCTTAGTGGGAGGCTGTCCTGCATGGAATCCAGCCCTCCCAGTGGCACCGTCCAAAAGTATTATGGGCTCCAACAGGACATGTCAACCTGCCCCTTGGGGCCACACCGACAAAGGAATTTTGCTGCTTCCCTCCTATTCACAAATGATCCATACTACACTTTGACCATGTGAGGAAACCAGTAATCCTGGTAGTCCAGGGCTGGCAGACTGTGGTTACTTGATCTTCTTACCAGATCTTAGCACTGGCTGTGGGGGAAGGACCAACCTTCAGGAGGGAATATCCCTGCCATCACCAGCTCCTCCCCTTCCCAGGCTGTCCTTGACTTCTGAGGATTTGATCATGCAGATCTCTTGATCTGTGGCCACGTGAAAACTTTGGTTCTGCTTGTGGTGAGTGCGTGGACTTCTGGGGAAAATCTTCAGATGACTTTAAAATAACTCACTCTATTCTTATGACTCCTAAAGAGTACATGCATACGGGGTATGGAGCATTTTACAAAAACCAGCACCTATCTCCTGAGGTCTCTGTTGAACTCAAAACATTGCTTTGGAAAGCACATGTAAACTCACAATCCAGAGGCAAATGCAGAGGGCCCTGGGAAACATACTGCATGTGTGAGTGTGGAGGGAAAGGGACTGTAGCTAATGGGAAGTAAACAGGTATTCAACCAATTATTTGAAGAATGAACAAATTGCCTAACTCATTGACACACAACATAAACTTATTTACATGTGAGGGAAACGTGGTTTGTATTATTTCATTGTTAGTGTCAAAAGCTTAATGGTTCTCAAAAAAGGATTTGACTAATGAGAATGTTCGTGTAACAATAAATACAAAATTAAGAAGAGATCTCAGTCATTATGTATCAAATTATTAATCAGCCTTTAACCCACAGTGTCTAGGATAGGAAAAGCTGACCTTGCACTGGGGATAGATTGTTCCCTTATTGTACAAAGAGTTTCTTGATGTTCTGCTTCCTGTCTTGGAAGTGGGTAGCAAGGCTTCTTTAGCATGGCCCTTCACATGTTCTTACAGCTGTGTCAGCTGTTGAGTCTTTCTCTTCTTGAATGTCATCTAAGGAAAGGACCGTTCCTTCCTTGTGTTTGTGACAGGACACTGATCTTACATAGCACCCCTAAAAGCTGTGCATTGTGAGAGGACAGGCAGACACACAAGTTTAATCATATAGCTAGTAATTCTGCTACAGCTTTTCATTCCTCATGTAGAGTAACTTGCTACTGTTGACCTTTTCCAAATCTTAACCGTTTCTCATCTGAATGACTACCTGGCTTCCAAGCACCATGTTCAGTAGGCAAGGTTAGAAGTTTCACTAACAACATGCTTCCCCATGTGCTATTTATTTTCCATAAACTGCCCCCATTTCAATGTCAATAGAATGATTTTTCACATACTTATGTACAGCTTTGCAATGTGCCACATTTTCGGTAAGGATAATGTGTAAACACACACACAGAGTAAGGTCATTTGAATATCTTTTATGTTGTTCAGCCAGGTCTGCCTGCTGAAAAATACTACCTGTGTGCAGTAAAAGATGACAGAATTGAAAGCCATTTGGCCACATTAGTCTGTCACTTCAATCAGTCACTGCAGGCAAATTGATCTGTCAGCCTCAGTTAATACCAAAATCGGAACCTGATGGAACTGTACTATGGGTGCTGACTATGAAGTATGGTAGATGCCACATGTTTTGAATCTCTGGTGTTAGTTTTATCTTCAAGCTTTGTTATTCAGATTTTCTTTTTTAATTGCCCAAATAAAAATTTATTACAGTTGTTTTTAAGAGTTGTTTTGTTGGACTTCAGAACAGGTGCATAAGGTTTTGTAGGACAACACCAGTGTAGGACACACTTTCCCAAAACTCTCTTCACAATCACATAGTTAGCTTTCTATGTCTTATAGGGGAAGACATTTATGTCCAGATCCTATCTCTGAAGAGTGGTATAAGAGCTTTCTTTAGTTTACAGAGGAGATGAGAAGCTGTGCTTGCTGTGTGCTGATTGGGAATGGGAATTGTCATGACCAGCATCTCAGGCTTGCTTTGGTCAGTGTATACAGAGCTGAACATTTGCCGTAAGGTGCAGATCAGCCTCTTAACTTTTTGTGGGACTCAGTGGCATGGGATAATAGAGCTATTAGTTATTTGCTCTCCAGACTGGAAGCTAAACTGTATTTTTGTAAAATAGATAGAGATCTTCAGCTTTTGCCACTGAAGTGCAAAGCATGGCATTATTTTATTGCCTGCCTGCCCTCCCACACTGCATTTATGGTAAGATACATGTGTTATTTCAATGCCAGTTTGATAAATGCATGTCATAGCTTTGATCAATAAGTCATGATGTCTGTGCAACCTCCTGTAATGTATTCTGTTGCCCACTACAATTTTTTTTTTTTATTTATTTTATTTTATTTCCTAGGGGACATTATGGACTATAAAATTTTTTTAATAAGAATTGCTTTGCACACAGTTATTAAGAACACATGAAAAATTAGAAAGTTGAAACTCTGAAGATAGAACCTATCATGTTTCTTTCTGGTCCTTCTCTTCCATCTGCAAGGTCCACCAGAATGTTTCTGTGTGCTTCAGGACTGCTGTTCTATTTTAAAAGTATTTTACATGGAATACTCATCTCTACAGGGAGTGTATGAAAATTACTTTAAGGGAGCACATGTTGGGAAAGGTCAACACCAGGCTACAAGTTTGGAGCTAACTGGTGTCTGGACACAAAACCAACGTCTAGAGATTCAGCTTCAATAGGTGACATTTAACACAGGAAGAAGAGAGGCTGGGAAGAAAATGTAAGGATTTAAGACAGAGAAAGCAAGACCTATGCTAGAAGCTAGAGGTGTGTAGTTATCTTTACAGATGTTAGCCCTAGGAATTTTGGATTAAGTGAAGAAGGGTTTGAGAAATTAGGGGTATTGATAGGATAAGGTCATTTGCACTATAAGATTATGGGATAATTTGGGTTGGAAGGGAACTTGGGAGGTGTCTAGTCTCACCTGCTCAAAGCAGGAATATCTCTGGGGTCATACTGGGTGATTTAGGGCTTTATTCAGTCCATGATGTATCAGCAGCATTTGCCAGACTTTAGTTCATCTGAGCATTTCAATTAGCTTTTCAGAACTTCATTTATTTCTTTGCTCTGTTCTCTTGTCCTGTTTTCAGATGATGCTAGAGCATCTGAGAAGACCTGTTAGGAGACCTGTGAAGAGTCTTTATTACCATTTTAGTTTAAGTGCTCCAGGATACGAATGAAAAAGAGGGTTTCTCTGTACAGCAAGTTATAAGTTATATTATATGAGGAATATTCTTTGTTTACATGTCATATAGGGCACAAAGTATTCTGAGGAGAGGTTAGATACTAGTTTTCTCTTGAAGTCTTTGGCTGCCCTTTGGAAAGCTACACTGTGCCTGGTGGCTCTGATGGTCAGAAACCTCGCAACTGTCTCAGTGCTAAGTGTGTTTTATGCCCAGCTTGCATGTGTTTGTTCCATGCCAACATTGTCCTTTAACTTAAATGGCTCTTATCCTTCTCTGATATTTATTCTCTGGATATATTTATAGACAGATATATATTTATAGACAGCAAACATACCTCCTCTGAGCTTTCATTTTGCTAGACTAAACAGGCCAATTTTTATTTATTTATTTACTTAAATTAAAAAGTCTTTATACTCTGCAGTTTTAGTTCATCCTTAAGCACATAATCAGGACATTACGATGCATTTTTCATGGTGTTTCCAAGGCCTTGGATGATGGTATTAGAGCTTCCTTATCTCTAGTAGAAAGTCCTTACTCAATTATCTTAGAATATGTGAGTGCTTTTTACCCAGGTCCTTCCCATAGGAGGTAATATCCGTATCTAGCACAACTAATTCTTTGTCCTCCACTGTTGTTCCCAGCTGTGAGGCTGCCAGCTGGTGGCACTGATGACTTTTCCCTTTGTTTGACTTTTTACCCCAATTTCATAGAATCATGGAATCCTTTCAGTTGTAAAAGACCTTCAAGATCATTGAGTCCAACCATTAACCTAGCACTGCCAAACTCACCGCTAAACCCATGTCCCTAAGTACCACATCTACACATCTTTTAAGTAGCTCCAGGGATGATGACTTCACCACTTCCCTGGGCAGCCTTTTCCAATGCTTAACAACCCTTTCAGTGAAGAAATTTGTCCTCACTTCCAGCCTAAATCTCCCCTGGTGCAACTTGAGGCCATTTCCTCTTGCCCTGTCACTTGCTACTTGGGAGATGAGACTGACACCCCCTGCACTACAACCTCCCTTCAGGTAGTTGTAAAGACTGATAAGGTCTCCCCTGAACCTTCTTTTCTGCAGGCTAAACAACCCCAGCTCCCTCTCCCTCTCCCTCTCCCTCTCCCTCTCCCTTTCCCTTTCCCTTTCTTTTCCTTGTTCTATTCATACTGTCCTTCAACATGGGTGTGTGTTTTAAGTGAGATATCCTTGCCATCATTTGGTAGGCAGTGATCTTCTATAATGTCAATGACCCTAGACAGAGTTGCAGGTTTCAAAATTGTATACTGTACAGATAATTCTTTTTTTTCTGGGCAAGATTAAACCCAGCTGCAGTCTTGGAGCTGACAGGCAGTGAAGACCAATTTATAGCGCCCATCATGTAGACTTAATGTGCCTTGAAGGAGAAGGAATGGTTTTAAGTGCAAGAAACCCAGCATGAAACCCTTTTCCTATCAGAGTAATAGGTGGTTGAACACTTCAGCATAGGAGATGTTGGTGCTACATCAATATAGATTGCTGTAAGGGGCTCTGAAGTAGCCTCCAGCCCTTACTAGCTTCTTGGGGAGATGCCGAGCTAATGTGTCTCAAGCAAGCTCTCAAGGCATAGCAAGGTGGGCTGAAAATGTTGAAAAGACTGTTATCTCTGATTCTGCTGGGGGTGTGGGCTTTCCTCTCATAAGAATATCACTGAATCAGAATCCTATACTGTATCCCACCATTATAATTTTGAGAAAATACATCTTTGGGTTTGATTTTTTTTTCTTTTTCTCTTAAACCCTCTCTAACAACCACTGCCTTCTCTGAGTCTCGGATAGCTTCCTTGGCAGTCCCAGATCAGATGGCTGTGCTCAAATATTGCAGCACATCAAACAGTGGTTTTATGAGGCATCTAGACCTGACATTCAGTTCATCAGTCAATAAGGTCATAAATCACATCTCCCTTGGTGACCTAGAGCAGGACTTGCTGATAGAGACAAAATAGTATTTCCTGGCCTCTTTACCCACTTAATCTCACCAGCAGTGACATTTTCTGTTAGCCTGTGAGGACTGCAGATCCCAGAATGTCTGTCTGTGAAGAGGGTTTGTGCCTGTGGGGGAAAAGATGTGTGGCCATGCCTGTGTGCTCTCTGTAGGACATGTCTGAAAGGAAGAAGGTGGTGGGCATCTTTCAGCAAGTGAGCATGGAGAGAGAAGAAAGTCCAGTGTAGCCCCTTGCAGGTGCTTTGAGAGAGATGGTGTGAGCAGTCACTGCTGTTTTGCAATAGGCATTGTCTGCTTTTGCTTTTGTGCATATCTAATATGTTTTTTCTTTAAATCTTCATCATAGTGCTCCATATTATATGTGCTGTTTGTAGCTATTAAACATACTTGTTTTGAGATAACTCTATGCAATATGGCACATATATAATTAGGTATAATTAACTCCAATCAACCATATTAAGTTTTCCAACACTTCTGCCATATTCTGAATCTGGCTTTAGTAAGGTTTGTGACTAACAAACCCACATTTGCAGGTTTGAGTTACACAAACTCCTTCCAGGTGTTCCCTTTTTCATTTCAGTACTGTACCTTTGCAATCATTTGTTTTTCATTTGTCTGCATAATTAACTTGCGGTGTGGAGGACTCTTGCTCTGAGTGCAGGATCCTCATAGAACATCTTGGGTGTTTTTCACGTGACACTTCTGGAGAGATGCTGATCATGATGGCCTCTCAGTGTGCAGTTTACAAACTCCTTCCCTTGCCAAAGCTAGTTAGATGAGTACATGGCATGTTTGACAAAGGCCTAAGTACCACATATGGTGAATAACACTTCACCTTGCTTATTTAAGCATTGAGACAAAATTTTGGCTTTTATTCTTTTTAAGTCTGCTTTCCCTTACTTCTTCCTTTTAGCATGGGTTTGTTGTTGCCTTTGTTCTTGCTGGAAAGTGCTCCGAAGTTTCATGCATTAAGAAGTTATGTAAAACAGGTGAATGATTGAAAGACAAACGCATAACAGCCATGAGAGAAGGATGGTAATGCAGTTTATGTGTGAGGATCATACTGTGGCATATTGTAGCACCCTCTGTTGCCCTGCACCCTACCTCTCCAGTGAAGGAAAATAAACACTTTCCTTTGAATCTCAGCCTAGCATGTGATGGTGGTTCTTGATACTGTAGATGCTGACTAACACTTTTCTTAGTATACTGCCTCCTAAAGAAAGCTGGAAACAACAGGACTGCTAGTGTGTATTATTGCAAAGTCTACACCATGTCCAGTTCATGAAAACCAGAAATTGCACGCATGGTAGATGCCAGAAATGTTGACATTGGCACAAAAGGGTCTCTCCATTGGCCACCATACAAAACAGTTTCTTGACATCTATGAAACAGTTCATCACTCCCCAGTTTTGCAAGGCTGCATGCATATTAATGTGCCTCCAGTTATAATCATGTGTCACTGATTTTAATGGGCCTTGGATCAGCCAGGCCTTAGTATTTATATGGTTTCCATTACAGTCTTAATTAACTTAGCATGCAGATTTAGCTATGAAGTTTAGAGATTTCATTGAGTTTTTATCATTTAATTGCAGAAACATGGCAGTAAATGCAGATGAGAAGTTATGTGCAATTAATATTGACCTGAGACTACACAAATGTCAGACATTTGTCTCTGAAGACTCACTAGGAAATCCAACGTGTTAAATACTGATTTTGTAATGTGTACCAACAACGTTGGTACGGGCCTATTCTTCCTGAAGCTATATGCTTCCTGAAGTGAAGACTTTGTGAAACCTTGATGTCTGCAAGGGCCAATGCTGAAAGTTAGAAAATCCTGTCACCTGATGTTGCTTGCAGCAATGTTACCTCCTGCAATTTTTTTTTTTTTTTTTTTTTTTTAATGCTGAAAAAGGAAATAGGCAGAATTAGCCTTTTTGTGGGTGTGGGTCTGTGTGAGGGAGAGCAGGGGATTGTTGTCATGCTTTTTAAAGGAATAGAATTTAAAGCCTTTTACAAACAAGCGAATTTTGTCATTGGCATAGCTTACAGAGTGGAAGATAGGCTGACTATCGTAAGATGCGTTGATACTAGTCTATGGAAATCTCCATCTGTTTTAGAGAAATGGCTCAAAGACACCCTAGGATTTGTACTGTAAGTGGCAGAGGCTGCCATATTGAAGAAATTAATAACCTGTTGTCATATCTACTGTCAAGATTAGCAGTCCCAGCATTATGGTAAAGATTTCTAGCTGCCAGGATACTGAACTGGGGAACACATAGCCTGACAGAGCATGGAAATGTGTCGCAGTTTAGACCCAGATGGGAGCTACTACTGCATGGCTGCTCACTCACCCTGTTCCCTGCCCCACCTTCTCCAGGTGGGATAGAAGGGAGAATAGGGAAAAAGAGGCAAAACCCTGTGGGTTGAGATAATGATAATTTAATAGAACAGTGCAAAAGGAGAAGTAACAATAGTAATGAAACAATATATAAAATGAGTAATATAGAACAAATGGTCCATTTAAGGCTGCCCAGATCACACCACCTGCACCAGAGACCTGCCATGCCCATGGCCGCAGTGCCAGAACCTGCACTTTGTCCAGCCTGCCCCCACCCTTGATGTCAGTATGGTATTGAATAACTTGTTTTCTGGTTTGGTTGTCTATTCTGTCTGTGGCCCTGTCCCCAACCCTATCCTAGCCAAACCCAAACCATGACAAAATAACATTACTGGAAATGTCCAATAACAGATTGAGCAAGTATCTGTTACAAGTCATTCAGGTAGAGCTGGTCCTGCCAAGGTGCCTCTTTAACCTACTCTTCTGAGAGGCTGGCACACTGTTGTACTTTTTGATTATAGCTGGTGATGGATATTTCAAAGAATGCAAAGTTCCTGCTCTGCTGTGGGCCTGGTGTGGATGTAAGAGGACTTCTCCTGTCCATGGTCATTCCCAGTCCTCTGGGATGGCCTATCACCTAGAAACCTTCATATGGTGCTTAATATAGCACCCTGTGGAGGCTGGGAGGGAGGATACAAGACCTTGCCTCTTGTGCAGCACTTGAAATGTGAATTTTAAAAATCTCTCTCATTACTGAGGTTGTGGCTATAAGTCTCACTAATAGCTTAGACAAAGAGGCAGAAAAAATGAAGTTCCTGAAATAGGTGCTAGATGTAAATTGGAAGTAAAGGGGGTTCTTCAGGCCATCTCTTCAGATTCACCACTCAGCAAGAGGGGAGCAAGCAAGGAACACAGATTTGAGGGATGTTTGTGCCTTGCAAGGTGCAGGGATTTATTGAGCTGAAAGAAGCCATTAGTCTTGTAGTGCAGCAAAACTTCATGTTTAAAAACAGAACACAGAGGCAGTGTTAAAAGCAATTCAGCTGTCAAAAGGGAAAGAGATGACAAATTACATGGGTAGACTGCATGGAAAAGGCACAACTGCATGGGCAAAGTCAGAAATTACTCTGGGCTGGGGTTTCTGAAACATAATGCTCAGATCTGTTGTGCATTGTGGTCTGCACAAGAATTGGATGTTTGCTGATTTGTGCTTCTTTTCTGTCTCATATGCAGCTTTCTCATTCACAATACTTCAGTATTTGGCCTGACTTTGGAAACTCCATGTGGCAAACAACAAAATACATGATGCATTGTACCTGGTACAGGATGAGGAAGGAAAGACAGGTGTCTGTGCTGTGCTGTTTTTAAAGGCCGTGTCTCCCATGGCTCCCTGTGCTGGAAGTAGTCCCACTTTATAGCTTTGCATTTGAAAGCCTGTCCTGCTGAATGAATGGTCATGTCAGCATATGACCCCTCATTCCTACTTCCCCATCAATTTCATCTGCCACATAATTCAGTCTTGGGGAGCACAGCACTGGAAGGAAGCAAAAAGTCTATACCTGAGCAATTGTTAGATGTCAGAGGAGGGCCCCCACAAGGTGTTCTTTACTTTTACAGCCTCAACCCTGATACATAAATGTTGGGTTGTAGTCTTTTAACTTTGCAGCTGTAGCTTGTTATATATGGATAGAACAAACCCTGATAGACCACTTAGAGAACCTTGGTTTGTATAGATAAGAGGGACTATGAGCTAAGCAGGAACAGAGAGGAGTCTCCAGAGATAAGCCAGATCATGCCAGTTCTGCAATTGCTGGCTCAGCATAGCCTTGCATTCTGAGCCAAAGGTAAAAATACACTGCATCCCATTGTATGTAGACTTTCAGAAAAGACTTTCACTCCCTGCCCTGGTTTTGAAGGTGGTCTGCAAGCAGCAGCATTTGGAGTAGAGTGATATCTGAGCCTGAAGCTTTTTTCAGTTTTCAGTGCATTATCTCTCCATGTGAAGAGCTGAAAAGCTAAACTGTGACAAACAGCCATAACTGCTGCTTCAGCTTCTTATGAAAAAGCTCCATGTTGGCCTATGAAGGGAGAAGCTTCTGTGTGAAACTGCCTCCAAGTGTTTGCCCCAGTCTGTTATTTGTTACACATAGAAGAAAATACCCAGTTGCCTAGGATCATTTTGATGGCATGGTTTGTAGCACATGTGCACACCGTGACTGCTTCACCTACTTCAGGGCATCTGATTGTGTTAACTTACCCGTAGTGACTCAGAGGGCTTTCCCTTGGTGAAACATAAAAGTTCACTTGCAGTCAGTACATCAGCTTACGTAAAAGTTTGAACTATTTTTGTACAAGTGCATTTCCATACATTTTTAGACAAGCTAAACTTCATGCACACACAGTTTGCCAAATCCATCACTTTGTTACATCCAGTGAGAGGGTATCAAAATCCATCCGAAGCTTTTAGTGATTGCAGTGGTCCAGAGTGCTCTGTGAACACATCCATATTACTTCTACATCCAAATGTCAAGGGGAAAACTGCTAATTTTTGCATGGCATAATTCCCACTTTCTAAAAGTTACCAAAAATAAGGAAAATGTCTAACTCAGGAATTACTGCTCAGATTTAGAGTGTATTGAAATAGACTAAGGTAAATCCTCATAGATTGAAGTTGTTAAAACTCTCATGACACGAGTATATTCAGTCTTATCTTTGCCATTATACAGAACTTAAGCTGTACTTATGTCTGCCTTTTCTTGTTTTAACTCTACTCCACTTCATGCCATTGTCCATTTCACTGTGCTTTGATTACTGGGTCTGTTTTGTAAATTCCTCAAAGAGTCACCTCTGTGTCTTCCATGAAAACTCCCAAACATGACTCACTCTCCATGAACCCACCTATTAGGCCTTTGGACATACTTCTTTCATTAGGGCAGCCAGATGCTCAAGACGTTTCCTCTTTCCTCTCTCCTTTCCATAACCTCTGTTCTGAAAGTGCAACATTCTGACTAGAAGAACCATCCATCTATGTTAGAAAGAAGCTTCAGACATACTTTTATTTTTTCTGTGACTTAACTCGCTGAAGAGAAAAATGTGAATCTCTGTATGATCTAGAATTTTGTTGGCATGTTTTTGTTGTTGTTTTGTAGTGGTTATGTTTGTTTGTTTTGTTTCTGTTACGGTAGAATTGTTTCTAGAGATGTCTTCTCGTAAAAAAGTTTTCCAAATGTCAATTTAAAAAAAAATTATTTATTTACTTTTTGCTCCATGATGTGTCCCAGAGCACTTTGAAAATAAGACCTTTTTTTCAACAGTTTTATCCTGCTGTGATTATTTATATACATCAAGTTGCAATAAAAGCAAACAGTTTTCTCATTAGTAATGCAGCTTGCAAAGTCAGTTTCTCCAGTGGTTGTGTCAGAGTCACCATGCACTTGAAGTAGGGGAGAGTAAAAAAGGTTTAAAAAAAGAGAACTCAAGTTTAACATAATGCACTCTAATAGAAGTGTTGAAATTAGTATTTTTGTCATACAGTATTTATTCTTTTAATTTACTTTGGTGGCATTTGGTATCGATACTTGAGGCATGAATGTCCTTGCATAACACATGAATAGGCAGAAGTTAAAGGATTTAACAGAGCCCCTTCATATGAGGACTACCAGAAACACATCATGGCCCTGAATGAGGTTAGGTGAAAGTGACAATAAAGGGCTTCCAGGCAGGACGCCCTAAATCACAGAATCATTGAATCATAGAATGGTTTGGGTTGGAAGGGACCTTAAATGTCATCTAGTTCCAAACTCCCTGCCAGAGGAAGGGACAC
>JANHGN010015893.1:0-48907 GCA_024605025.1 Megaceryle maxima
CACTCCACAAATCCCCATAAAAACCTCAGAGTTAAAAGATTTCATTTAAAAAATAAAAGTAGGTATTAATTGAAGGAAAACAATTCTTAAACGTACAAATTAGGAACTATTCCTCTAATATTAGCAATGTTAGTTTTAAAAAATTAATGTTTTCTGAGTCACCAGTACCTTTGCTTTAACTAAAAAAGGAAGTCAAAAATCTTTAGCTTTTCATTAAACATAACTCATAATGTGGTCACACTAGGTGCTGTATAGAAATTCATTTCAGAATACAAGGTTGTGAGTGAAAATAATTCAGCAACAGCAAAATGAACACCCTCAAAAACAAGTGAAAAAAAAAAAACCCACATGAAAAGTGACTTGTTTGCCTTTGAAACCTAGAATAAGGAAAGTCTTAAAAATGTAATAACATGGAAATAAAGAAAAAAACCATACCATATCTTACTATTCTTGTGCAAATTCAGCATCATTCACTTCTATTCTGCCTCAGACACACGTGTGCTTGCCAAGACAGACATAAAAACACATCGTATTGTCAGAATTTCCACCTGATGCTGCCCATGACTTCTTCTTGATCAACAGATCAAGTCATGGCAGTCTTAAGATGTAAGAAGAGAGTAAAAAGTAGGAGAGAGGGAGTAGGTGAGTCAGCAGGCAGGACTGGAAGCTCGAGATCCAGACGTTTGATGGCAAAAAGCATCATGGGGGGAATTCTTTGAAGCTTCTTCAAAGCCCTTAGGCTTCTCCAGCTCTTCTGAGCACATCTTTGGTAGGAAAGACTCTCCCTAAAACTACTTGTAGAACCTGGTATTTAGAGACCACTGACTGCAACCTGAAAATGAATCATCTATGCTAATTTCCAATTCACTCCCACCTATGTGCAATCTCTGTTAACTCTCCCATGCAGATGCAAACCTGAGCAGTAATGTGCTAATGAATGGAATACAAAATCTGTTTTTCCCTTCCATTGTAGACTGAGGATAAAAATCACACTCCTGCTCCCTTATCCCATGCCAGAAGAGTTATAACCCCATGAAAATCACTTGAGTTAGAGATAAGCTGGGAGCTTCAACTTCATATTCATTTTTATCAAATCCTTGAAACTGCTTCATGGGGTTTATTTTAATAGGTATTTCTACTAACAATAATAACCCCCCTTATCTGTATTAAAGAAGAGAAAAAAAGCAGATTGCATCATAAATCTTAGTCATACCAGCTAGTAATCTTCAAAATCATCCTTTTAACATGGACGGCACCTGTTAAGTCAAAGCACTTTTTTTTTCCTGCAGGTCTAGGAATACAAATTGCACTGGCAGCTGCAGGATCGTAAAATCCTTCAAGGGTCTCTGAAGCTGAGCTGTAAGCATGGCACCCCTTATCTATAATTAGGGAAAGGGAAATAAAATCTCTAAAAAGCTATGTTTAACCCCCTAGACCCTCACTGCAGAGCTTTGTCCCTGGCTGTTTCTAATAAGTTTCAAGTGTCAGCTGCAATGTAATTTTGTTTATTAAAAGCAGAAGAGTTATGGCAATGATTATGTCAAACCTGAACGACAAAAAAGACCATGTATTTGCAATCTTTTTACATAAGGCACACTGATAAACATAATTTATTTCACAATCACCTATGATATGCCATACAATGTACCTTTATATATGTTTAAAGTAATTTTATTCCAAGAGATGCACATTTGATTTCAGTCGAGGGTATGTTTTCCAAGATGCATTATGGTCTAGCTGAATTTATTTTTTAAAGGAAGAAGAAGTGTAGCTTATTACAACAATGCAAACTATTATTGTCATAACAATGTAAAGTACCCATGGATTTAATACTACAAATGCTCTATTCATCACAATCTCATTTGGCAATAGTGTCATTTCACAGTATTTTATTATACAAACATTTCTTCAAGAGCAATGCCATCTCGCAGAAGAGGTGCAAAATCCAGGGCACTTTTACTCCATAGTATCTGAATTGTAGTTCTTTATCAAATTCTTTGAAAATAAATACAGTCACTTCACTAGCATTTCATTTCTCTTCCACATATACTCAAGATGCAAAACTTCCAGCTATAGAGCACGGAATATGATATAAAAGTAGAGTAAATTCTAATCTTGTCTAGATGGAGGAATTAAGGCAGGGAGTGTCCTACTCAAAGTCAGAAACTATGGCATGTACAGAGTGATAGGAAAAGTTTGAGATGCTGATTCAAGTCTGTGGTCCAGCCACTGGGCCACACTTCTTTAACTCTTAGACGGTAATGGCTTTACTTCCATTAACTTTTTCTAATTAATGCATTAGCACAACAGAATAACATCAAAATCTTAGCTGTAATAGGGTGACCTCATACATGCAGGTTAACAGGCGTTATGTGACATAATAAGCAAAACTTTCAGTATTTGGACAGGTCTCTGTGGACTGACTTTCTCCCATGCCACAGGGTGAGATACTCAGTATCTGAGTACAGAGCAGAGACTATATGTAGCACCCATCCATCCTCTTGGGAACAACCACTGATGGCCAGCTCCTACTACACCCTAACTACAAGTTATCTCAACTAATAAGCAAGTCTAAACACAAGGAAGCAGTCTGGGAACAATTCTTTAAGGTAAGCAGGCGGGTGGTAATTTTCTACAGCCTAACTTTCCAATGTAGCAGTGAAATCCAGGCTTAAATTAAACAGTGCTGTATGTCACAAGACTCACTTCAAATGATTCAAAAGCATTTTCCACCATCAGGGAGAAAAACTGGATCAAGACATATTAATAGCAATGGGAATGCCAATGTTTGAAAGCATAAAACTGCCACATATCTTCTGAATTCACCTTTTTAAAATCCTGGGGGTTTAACAGTTTAGGCACTAGAGCCTGAACTATGAAACTCTTATGTTCTTACTGCCTTTCTTCCAGCCTTAAAACCCCCACTGGCATACATGCCATCCAGCTCATAGCTCGAACCATGCCACCCTCTCCTGCCAACCCCTCCATGAAGTTGTGGCTCCCCAGTCTCACCTTCAGGGACCCTCACCCTTCACCTCCACCTCAGTCTCCACTTCTTCCAGCTGGCTGCTGGCCTCTTCGCTGCTCTCCACCGCCGCCCTTCTCCACGTTTCCCTCTTTCAAATCTCTCTGCGATCATGGAGCCTAGCAACGTTAATCTGCCACTCATTTATCATATTTCAAACTCAGATATACAAATCTGCTTCCCTTTGTCCATTTGGATGCTTGTGATTCCATTTTATGTTCTTGATTCCTCTTTTCTGGTCCTTTGCTTATGGGCTGTTGTTTATTATTATTTGCCTATCTGGAAGTTAATCTCTCTGAAGCCGGAGTCCTTGCCGCAGCCTTCCTCCATTCAGCGTGAAGCCGGGTGCTCTGTCAGTGCTTGATAAACCATTTGTCATTCAGGCAGCGGATAATGCGGCTGCACACATGTCCACTTTAAGCAGCATATACTAAAAGTACTGTGAATAAAAGTGTTAAAATAGCACTGAAGGATTTATAAATATATGCAGGGTTTTTTTTTTCTCCGTAAGAAACACAGAGGCAGAAGTAGCATTGCTGGGCCAGGCTCGAAGGGGTATTTAAAACTCGCAGATCCTTGCTATTTCAACAGGGGCTTCAATGACCCTGGACTTCTGTACAGACTCCCCTTTTGATTTCTCCAGCTGGACAACAATAATTAAAAAGACACACTGACAGCCAGGGTCTTCAATTCTCTTTCCTGTCTTTCTTACACATGCTTGTAAAGTTAACACTTCTCTTTGTTGTCCACCCACTATTGGAGGTCAATTTAATTAAATGGTTTGCAGAGGGCAAGCGTTAAGGACTAAGCAGACCTACAACTGTTTCTCCCTCTACGTCTTGGCAGCAGTGAGGGTGATAGTGGTAGCTACCTGCAGGTAACATAGAAACCTCTCTTTAGTACAAATAATTCAGTTGTTCTCTATGTTCTTCAGACTTCACACTGTGTGTCATGTCACCGACTGAAGAATCATTTTTACTTTCACACCATCCTATCTGCCATCTGAGGTGGTCAATATTTATATGTTAAAATCTCACAACACAAGAGAGACTTCACAGAAAAGATGAAGAGCTCCTTGCTTTAATTCCTGCTGTGCAGGAGAATTACAGCTCCATTTGGAGATTTCTGAGGTGCTGAAAAAAGAGAACTTTCCAAAGCACTTGTTGAAGACTTTCATAGCAGCTTGGGCTGGGCGGAGCTGAGGCTGAACCATCCTCCCAGAAGCCAGTTCAGCTAATGGGTTTTTAAGGTACTTTTAAGCACAAAACAAAACAACCAAAAACCCCAAACCCAAACCAGAGGTGACTAAAGCAATGATGTGTTTTAAAACATAGTTTTAACTTGAATCACTAAGTCACTTTCTCATAGGCATGTTGGGATGGCTGTGGCCAAATACTGCCATAAACTAGGATACAGTTGGATGAAAGAAGTAAATTTTCAGATTTCAGGAGATTTGTGGTGAGCAGAGGCCGTTCAAGACCTCTGGGGAGAAAAAAATAGCAGACCAACTCTGCTTATGTTTTATGACATTCTCCTTGACATTATCACCTACAGGCAGAAATCACAGGCACCACCAGAGGCTGTAGGGAAGCACTGGGGGGTCTGGACAAAGGGAGACTGGCACAAGTGCAGAATAAGCAGACATTTTATACTGGCTGCTTAAATTTCACTGAGCAAGTTTGGGATTTCATCAAAACAAGATAAGCAACACATTCAAGTAATTGTATTTTTTTCTTTTATTTTTCAATTTTTAATAACTTCTTGCCTTTGCTTTTTCTTTATTTCTTGTCGCAATCTGAGAAAAAAGACACAGAGGTCCAAGAGGGTTTCTATGTGCTTCTAACAACTGACCCAAGGGAGTAAAAATGCAAATGTTTAAGACTGGTCTTCCAGTTAATACAACTAGTATAGGAAAAAAAATTGAAATTAAACAACCTCCCACCCTTATTACTGTTATTATTATAAACTTATTTGGACATTTAGATTTCAAAACTAAACTGGTCACAATTTTGGGGGTTTTTTTGAAAGTGGCTTTTTGCTACCTCTGTATAGGCTGTATCTATTCTGAAATTAAGGCTATCTGTACACAAACTTGGACAACAATAATTAAACTCATTCTTTAAAGTCCATTTTTTAAATTACTTTTGTGACAATACTTGCATATCAGCTTTTAGTTTTATAACTAATTAAAAATGAAAAAAAAACCAAACCCTTTTAAAAAGCTCTTTCGGTAAATTACTTTGCATATACAACAGGCATCCATTTAGAATTTCTAGTATGGGTTAGCTATCAGTTTCTGCCATGGAAAGACACTAAAAATACCTGCTTTACACAAAAATACAGCCTTCCCTCAAACCATTCTTACATGCCTTTTAACAGGATTGTTAAATTATCCAGTTTTACTTCATATCTGTGACATTCCCTTATATTACCACATACATCAGGAGCACACAGAGCTTTGGATGGCCGCTCTCATTGGCATTTATATGGGACTGAAAGCTAAACAATAAAGTAAATGAAGAAGCAAAAACACAACATATATCCTACTTTATCCTCCTTGAAGGTTTCACCAGATAACTGGAGTATAAAACCCAATTTGATTCATTTTCTTTGAAATCTGAAGAAAAATTCCAGTAATTTCTCAAAGTGAGTCTGGCAGTTTTCATGGTAACTTTTTTTCCTAGTAAAAGCTGTAGGAGGCTGAGGAAGACCTGGATGAAGCTTTGGCTATAACAAATCTACTTGTCTCTTTATCATACCAGTGTATCTCATGGTTCCTTCCCTAAAAGCACTAAAAATGAGTCCTCATGCTACCACTGTGGTGTCAATTATGTGTATTTTGTCCGAACAGTGTAAAAGTGATACTGCTATTTCTGATCTGCTGAAAGTGGTTTTTAGTTTCTTCTCTTCAAAGTAATTTTATACTGATTTCTCAGTTCGTATTTGTGAAACCTAGGGTAGGAGAGAAAGGCTGGGGAACGGGTCTAATGTATGCACATCAATTTTTAAATAACTTTTTTATGTTCCCTGGGATGAAAAAGCATGCAGCTCGGCTCATTTAGGAGAGTCACAACATCCCACAAAGTCTCCTTCCCCATCGCAGACACAGCTGTGTCACTCAAGCTGTCTCACTGGAAACCTCAAACCTTATCAAGGTCAAGTGCTGCAAGAAGGGAGCCTGGTGACCTCTTCAAACGGCTGCTAGAGGGATTATTTTGCCAGATTGTTTGCCCTCTCCTGTCTCCATTGCATCAGTGTGTGCATCTCTGCTCCCCATGCCCTTTCAGACTGTCATCCCTTCTGCACTTCTCACACACTGACTCCTACCTCTGATCAGCAAAGTCAGCGCTCACCATCTCGGCAGAGTGCTCCAACACCACTCATCTGTAGCTGACACTCCCTGTAAATATTCACAGAACAGTTTTTAAGAGGGTAGAACAAAGCAAATTTCTCCCTTCTTTCAAAGTATTTGGTGCCACACATAGAACTGTAGAATCATAGAATGGTATGGGTTGGAATGGACCTCTGGAGATCATTGAGTCCAGGCCCCTGCCACTGCAGGATCATCCAGGGCAGGCCACATGGGAACAGATCCTGGTTTTGAAAGTCTCTAGAGAAGGAGACTCCACAACCTCCATGGGCAGCCTGTTTCAGGCTCTGTCTCTCTCACAGTGAAGAAGTTTTTCCTCATGTTGAGGTGGAACTTCCTGTGTTCCAGCTGGTGACCACTGCCTCTCGTCCTATCACAGGGCACCACTGAAAAGAGACCGGTCCCTTCTACTTGACACCCACCCTTCAGAGATTTGTAAACATCAGTGAGATCCCCTTTCTGTCTTCTCTTTTCCAGGCTAAAAACAGCCCCAGGGCTCTCAGCCTTTCCTCATAAGAGAGATGTTCCAGTCCCTTCATCATCCTTGTAGCCTCTGTTGGACTCTCTCTGGTATTTCCCTGTCCCTCTTGAACTGGGGAGACCAGAACTGGACACAGTAGTCTAGATGTGGTCTCACTAGGGCAGAGCAGAGGGGAGGAGAAACTCACTCAACATGCTGGCCACACTCTTCTTGAGGCACCCCAGGATACCATTGGCCTTCTTGGCTACAAGGGCACACTGCTGTCCCATGGACAACTTATTGTCCACCAGGACTCTGAGGTCCTTCTCCATGGAACTGCTTTCCAGTAGATATGACCATTTGACAGGGTACACTCTGACTCTTGACTATCCCTCTGAATAAGTGCCTTGCTGTGTTTCATCTCATTGTCACCCTTTGCCACAGTCCAGGCCATCTTTCCCACATTACATTTTGCATGCAGGATACGTGGTGTGACACCTTATGCTGGTTTTACTCTGTGTGCACACACCACCTAACATAAGGTGATCTTAGGCCAGCACCCTGGCTTGGGGGATTTTCTGTAGGATTAAGTAAAGAAAAAACATAGTCAATTATTTAATCATTTACCACTAATTAAAAAAATGTTAAACAAGAGCAGGTGACACCTTTCTCTGACCCTTCTGCACATGACTGTTACCTTGTTCTATGGACTCAGCATCCATTTTGGCAGTTGGAGTTTTGGCTACTCCAATTCCATCAGCAACTGATTTAAGACAGTGCTCTCTGCTCACCTAAATTTAACTTTGTGCTGCTCCACAGCATTAAACAGCTGTCTTACTTTACCTAAGGAGTCCCTGTCTTTCTGTTGTGGATGGACAGGCTCATCTACAGAGTTTCTAAAATGTGCTGGGATGTTCCCCGAAAAAAGAAAACGGAGAAGCCGGAGAGCTCAGGAGCTGGTGGACCACAGTGCCTCCCACCACACCTCTCCTTGGCATTACACAGGAATGTAGGGCATTTGGGATGTGACAGCATGGGGGCCAGGGGAGTAAGCTGAGCTTTGGGTATGCAGACAAAGAGCTGACATGATACTCAACCCCAGCACTAGCAGCTTTTATCAGAATCAAAACTCAGATACAACTACAACTGCTGGTTTCCTCAAGAAAAGATTACTTTTATCCCATTGTAAAAATAAATATGTGTATTCATCTCTATTTAGCCAACAAATCTGGCAGCAAATTCACCTACACCGTAGTCTTATCCAAACAACACTGATGGCTTCACTTCTCATGGTTAAACAAGCATCTTGTAAAGAAGAAATAACTGCAAGCCAGTCTTGCACAGCACAGAGCGGCCAGCACCATCCCACCCTCATCATGCCAGGCTGAAGCAAAAGAGAGTAAGACTAAACTTATAAAATATTCCAAAGTACAGTGACTATCTGCTACATGTTCAATTCAGTTCTGTCATGTCTGGTTTCCTCTTGTATGAAAACAACCCCTCAGCAATATGCTCCAAAGCAGAACCAAACTCCCATCACTTCTGAGGCTTCCTACAGCTTATTTGGTGTCCTGCTTCAAGGTGAATAATTGCAAATCAGAAATAACTTAATGCACTGTTAAGTGCCTCAAGAATCTCTGTGTTGTACACTTCTTGTCTTAACAAAAAGTTCCTCTCTTTGAAATAAAGTCAAAATTTTTTCAAAAGTGGAGCAGAAACTCAGATGAAGCAAATGGAAAGTTGTCTGTCTCAGTACTATACTGTGGCATCCAAAACACACTCAGATTTATGAAATATATACAGTATTAAGTTCTTCTCTTTAGAATACTTTGGGATGTGTAGACACAGATTATTAAAAGTAAGCATGATTCTAGGATAGCTACTGATCAGCTGGTTTATTTCTGCCTTTCACTCTGCTTGGAAAGTACACTAGTCTGCTCCAATTCTAATCATAAGTGGTTTCAGTTTCTGCCTTTCATGGGATGGCACAGCTCGACAGTCATTAATTTTTTTTTAATATTTCATGTAGTTGGAAGTGCCATAATATGGAAGAGGTTTCCAAACTGAAATAACAACTGTAAATATTTTTCTAAAGGAGACTGGAGAATTCTCCCTCAATCACAGAAGGCATTTCTTCAGTATGTGGAAAACCTGCTGAAGTCCAAACAAAATATCTTCCATTGGCTCAATTTTTCCATTTTACTAAAAAATTGGTTTTAAAGCATGAGTGGGAAGAGGAACTTTTGGTGATTAAACTGAAATTTGGGAGGCCAAAATACTGAAACAACACTCCAGCGTGGACATTTGTTTGACTCCCCTGCTAAATGAAGGAAGCCTCTGCTGGATTACATCTGAAGTCATCACTACAGAGTCAGGAAATTAAGAGATTCTCCAACCACAGCTCACGCTATTTGTCAAGAAGAGAAGGATCACTGCAATTCCTGATGCATTCTGCTGATGCTGAGAGGGAATTACACCAAAGACCACAGCCCCTTTTGCAGGAACTGAACTCCATACACCTGGCCACAGAAAAGCTTGAATCACTGCCACATCACTGGAACGACTGTTGATACGTGGCAGTAGCTCTTAAACTCCAAATCCTTTATTTGATTAAGCCTTAAGAGTCACATACAAACTAGAACTGCTGAGGCTGGAAGGCATCCCTGGAGATAGTTTAGTCCATTCCTGCTGCTCAGAGACAGGTCACCTACAGCAGGTTGCCCAAAGCCATGTCCAGTCAGGTTTTACGTATTTCCTAGGATGGAGACTCCATAACTGCTCTGGATAACCTGTTCCAATGTTTGACCCTCCTCACAGTAAAAAAGTTTTCTTCTGTGTTTAAAAGAATTTCTTAGAGTTCAGCTTGCAGCCATTGTCTCATCCTGTCCCAGAGCATCACAGATTGGAGTTTGACTCTGTCCTACTTACTTCACCCATCAGATATATATCCACCTTGCTAAGAGCCTTCCTGAGCCATCTCTTCTCCAAGATGAACAGTGCCAGCTCTCATTCTCCCCTCCTACAAGAGATGCTCCAGTCCGTTACCCATTTCTGCTGGGTTTTGCTGGACTCACTCCAGTAAGTCTACATCTCCCTTGCACTGGGGAGCTGAGAACTGGAGCCAGTACCTCAGCTGGATCTTACCAGTGCTGAGTAGAGGGGAAGGATCACCTCCTCCAGCCTGCCAGCAATGCTCTTCCCAACGCAGCCTAGAAGGCTGTTGGCCACCTTTGCCAAACAGGCACACTGATGGCACGGTGTCACCTCACTGCCCACCAGGACCCCCAGGGCCTGCTAAGCTGCTTTCCAGATGGTCAACCCCATCCTGTATGGGTGTGTGGATTATTCATCCCCCTGAGGCACACTAGTAGCGAAGGACCTAGTTTTCAGTTCACCACACTGTCCATTTACCTAGCCTGTACTTCATCTGCTGGTCTTTGAGGATGCCACAATAATTATGCCAAATTATGCCCAGAATAATAAGAGCACTTGGGTGTTGTAGGGCAGTGTTTAAGCCTGGCTCCTGGTGTTGTTCAGTTTACTGTATGGATGTAGTCCCTGATGGGCAGACATGGCTCTGCTGTACTTCCCAGGGGAAATCATCCAAGATTAACATTTACCTGGCCAAAAAGCAAGCTGCCAGTAGTATGGACTTGAAATCAAAACTAGAAAGTTTCCTTTCCTATGGAGTGCCTTTGAAGCAAACACCACAAGCTACGGGCAGGCCCTGCAGCCCATACCATGAGTATTGGTGACTTGTGATTTCTTCACTTATTCCCTCCAGGAGCAAACATCATAGCAACCTATAAGATGATCAGTGTGCTACCTGCTCGATAAGTAATATTTACAAGCTTCATGACTTCACCCTCAAGGTAATACACATCCCTACATTTATAAACCATAGATCTACCTTTCTTTTTGTTTTCTGTATTATTATGTCAAAACAATTTCTCTGCTCTAATGGATAATATGCTGTGTAAAAAAGGAGAAGTTGCACAGGAGAGATGAGAGGGCACAGGAGGAAAGTGGACAGGCTGTAAACTGCAACACAGGAGCTGCAGGAACCTCTGAAATTGGCACTGCCCTTGAGAAAATGCAATGCAGAACTACACCTTAAATAATACTGTGGGGCTTAGTCAGAGACATATCTGAGTTTGATTTAGAAAGCAGTCTCCTTATGGAAGGGCCTTGCCTTCCTCTGGAAAACACACACTAGATGTGTTGCTCCCAAATTATAGTATTTGCTTCTCAGTTGCCTGAAAAGACTTTTTTTTTTTTACTCTGCTCCTGCCTGAAGATATTCCCCCCCGCCCTGCGCTTTCTTTTTAATGTAAACATTACTTGAAATTATTGCAGTACAGATGAACAACTATTAATTAAAAAGTGAGGAAGATTTATTGCATTAGACATCACTGCTGTAACAGATCAAATAGCAAGAAGGATACAGAGCACAATGTGCTGCAATTAGCTGCTTAATGCCTCTTAGATCACAGCCCTAAATGTTTTATAGGCGTCATGGTGGGTTTGCACTCCAACATGATTTGGTTGCTTGCCTGCATTTCAGCTATACCTAAAACATAGGATCATGATTTGTGAAGAGGAGTAGGATAAAAACACAATCTTACAAGGAGGCTGAAAGAAGACATATACCCCAGCTGATTGTGTAGCTTTTTTGTTGTTGTTGTCATGTTAATTATTACACTTTGCATTACAAGGTTTCAGCAGTGGGGCCCCACAGTTTCATTACCTGGGATTTCTCGGCAGCATTATACACCTGTCCTGTGGAGAACTAAGAAAGATTTGCTTTGAGCAAAAGTGACAGATGCTTCTAGTCCAAAAGCGTGGGGCTTTGGAGTTGTAGCCCTATTGCTGCTGTGAATTTGCAAATGCCTCCATATGCAGGTAATGAGAACTCACATGGCACAGGCTGGTGAGATTTTTCACGATGTTGTTTGTTACAAAACTACTGCAAGATCGATCAAGAGGTTTTAAGCAGCTCCAGAGCCTGCAAACATACAGGAGTGCTGGTGCATAAACCCAGTCCTCTCTTGGCAAAAGCCAAAGTACCTCGCAATGAGGAATACTGGTACCACCTCAGTGAGATCTGTGCACAAAGCCTCAGAAACAATCACCAATCTCCATCTACAAAGAACATGCAGGACAAAACAAAAGTCCCCAGATATGGTATTTATTAATCAACAAACAGGAATTCAGATGATGCAAGATTTCTGATTACACATCATGTACAGAAGCAACAAGCCACATGGAAAAAAACAATTTCCAAGATTAATAAAATGATCAATTCACATCATTAGCAGCAGTTACTTCTTTAAGACAGATAGTAGGAACTGAACTGAGACCAAATTCATTACCCAAATGGTTGCCTATCAACCACAACATGGCAACAGCCTACTGTTGATTCAGTTCAGATCTGGGGCTAATGATTTAGGGGTAAAGAGTTAACAACCTCACGATGAGTTCACTGAGCCATTCTTTCGCAGTCATGTGTGTGGGATAAAAAAACCAAACTATTTCTGCTTCTAATAAAAAACAGTGGAAGACATTTTCTACAGCTTATTTGTTATCTGCCTTTTTTTCCCTGACTAACGCCAAGCACTGGGAAGCCAGGACCTGTTTCCAACCTGTGTGCTCACATACTTACTGCAGTTACAACTCTGAGGCTTCTTTTCCAAGTATAAGAAAATGTCTGCACATATGCAAAGCAAAGAGTTATTAATTCTTCACAGCTTCAGCTTCGCTATTTTAAAGCTCACACCAGCTTCAAGCTTGGGCATGCTGATGGCAAATGAGAGTTACATTTCTAATTATCTTCTTCCTTCCCAAAATAAATAAAATTTACAGATTCAGGGCCACGTATGCACAAAAAAGATACTGCTATTAAGAGACAGGAAGGCTGTGCTAGAACACCCCTAGGCAACTGAAACAATTCCTCTCTCATCCTCCTCTCCTCCTTCCAAAGACCTTCCCATTTATAGCCTGTCACTTACAGACACACTTCCAGCATTTAAAAATACTCCCCGTGTTTGTGGAACCATTTTCCAGAACAAAACGTTATCATTCATCAGGAGCAGAGCTGTTTGCAGTGTGAACAATTCGCTTTCGTTAAGTACCATATGGCCGCCCGTAGGAAAATGCCAACATGTTTCAACTCTACAGCTGGGCCACGGTTCCTTTATTCATCGTGCAGATGGTTGTAATTGACACCACTACTAAAACAGGTCTCGAGCACTTCTGTAGGATCATTAGAGTAATTAGTTATTAAATACAGTTACCATTTTTAGAAAGAAGGTTTTTAGGCTTGGCATGTAAAATGCAATATTTTGCTATCATGAAATAGACAGGCTAAATGTTATGGGGAGGGGTATTTTATTTAGTACTTTATCAGAGAGGAGATGGAAAGTACTAGAGCAAAACAAAGCACACAAAAATCTTTGCTACGGAAACCAGTGGAAAACAGGAGTGTTCTTAAATAACCTCAAAGCACAACTGCATCCTGAAACTCCTGCAAAAAACAAATCTAAATTTCCTGGGGGGAAAAAGTGAAACTTTACTTATCACCAAATTTCAAGGCTGAATCCAACCTTAAATGCAAGATGTTAACATTTTTGTCAAGTACAGAGAAGATGACTATTGATTCCATATGCTTGATACTCTGATGCATGTATTTTCAGGATTAAAATCTGAGCACGTGGTTTATTTTAATTGAGTGGCAGGGTCAAATTAATACATATTATTTCAGGGTTCCTGCTCAGCTCTGTGAATTTCATGTATTACATGGCAGGGTGGCAACCAGGGCTATGCAGTCAGACAAGACTGGCTAAAGCACTTCTTCCTCATAGACCAGCAAAAACTCCTCGTAACAAAAACAGGTCTTGTTTTCAAATAAAATGTTTGGGTAAAGCCTTGTGATAAAGCTCAGTTTGCAATGCCACCATTAGAGCCACAAAGTCACATCTAAAATCTCAAAACTCCAGCAAAGAGACATTCAGCCTTAACCAGCAGAATTACACGTGGCTTCTGAGTGCTGCTTTTCAGAGAAGAGAGGAGTCAGAACAAGTGTGCTAGGATTGCAAAACTATTGCTGGAAATTGTAGTGGCTTCTACTCCAACAAAACCTCAAGGTTTTCATTACAAACTGAGCACTTGGTGCTCCAGATTCTACTTTAAACATTTGTTGCAGGTCTAAATCTGGTAAGGATTGTAAGACGTGAACCAGTATTTTCTTTCATGGCTGAAGAAAATAACCTAGAGTTGAGGTACCCAACTGTAGTCTACAAGAGATACTGAAAAATAACATTGACAAATCATGGTATAAACCAACTCGGAATAAAAATGGGTTAGAAATCAGAACACAACTTCTCACCACAAGACAGGAGAAGACAGATACAGTTTTACAACAGCAGTTTTAAGCCAGAGAGTTTCACGAGAGAGCGCACTAAGTTTATGACACAGCCAGGACACGGAGGCTGGAGCTCTCCCTGGGTTGCATGTCTCCATGCATTTCACTTCTCAAATTAGACTCGGTTAAAATACATCACATGCAACTTTTAATAATGAATATCAGAAAGCCTTTATGTAGCACAGCAGACATTAAAGCCATTTACAAAGAAAAATAGATGCCATTAAAGTGAAGTTATTTATCTCAGGTGGCTGCTGTTGTGTGCTTACAGCTGAATCGGGTTTTACGACTCTTTCAAATGAGCTGTTGAGCAGAGATCCTGGACGCTACGGTCAGGCTGATGGCAATTATCCCAGGAGCAGCAGCGCTCACCCCAGCTATCATGACCAAATTTTGCTTCTGAAGATAACCTTCTGCCCACCTTCATTCCTGACAGTGTTTCAATTAAAGGTGACATTTCTCTGCTGTCGGCCCTACAAAGTCACGCAGGGTGGCTGGGTGCTGCTCCAGGGACTGCTTTGCCACTCCTTGATAGGCGCTCCAAGTCCAAATGATTGCCACTTAGACAATTTATACACATCTTTCTTATACATTCACTTATTAAAAATTGCTAATTTTTTGTGTCTTTGCATAAAAAGGGCTTTTAAATGTAGATTTTCAGCTTTGCTCATTAAACTTTGTTAGCAAATCTCAATTCCCCAAGTAGAAAATTATGGCAGTTTTTTTAGCATAAACACATAATTCTCACATGTAGGAGCTGAGCTGCATAATCTAAGAAGTATCAGTTCTGGGTTTTCTACTATTTACTTGGAAGCTATTATGTGTTTTTCAAAGTTTCTAGAAACTTTCTATCGAATAGATCTCAAGAGCTTATATGGCTACAATAATCAATATTAAACAGAGCTATCATGGTAGGAGAATTCTAATATTCAAGCCACCCTTTCTTCCCTTAGAAGAGGCTAGGGAAATCAATGCACCATCACTAAGAAGGGGTTATCATAAATTACCAACTGAGCATTAGATTTCTGCGCAATGTCACAGTTATGAGGTTGAATAAAATACTCCAGTCTACAGGAAAAGCATAAAGAATTAGTAAAGCCAGTACTACTGTCTCTGTTTGAAAACAGAGAAATTAAATTAAAAACTATTCTCTGAAAAATATCTGCAAATGCACAGAAAACTTGCCTTATAAACGACAGACTTAAGAAATCTATCTTAAGCAATCTATCTTACCAAGAAGGAGGTTAACAGGAGTTGATCGCCGTCTCTAAAGACAAGCCTTTAATCTATCGGAACAAAATTCAATGGCAAGACAAAACTAAAATTAAAACCAAGACAGAAATGGCTAATACACATTAAACATCAGTTGGTTTCATGCGGCAATTAATCACTGGGAAAAAAAAAAAAACACATAAGGATGGTGTGGATTTTTGATTGCTCGGAATTTGTAAACCAGACAAGTTAATGTCCTAAAAGATCTGCTATAGCTCAGACAGAAATTAAGGGTTTGAGGCAGAGATTACCAGGAAAGTACATTAGACTTTCTAATCATTAGGAAGTTGATTAGGTTTGTGCTTTGGGATTTGGATCAGGCCCTCAAAAATAGATTGTGAGGCATTTTGTTGTTATTGGGGTTCTGGGGTTGGTTTTTCTTTTTGGTCTTTATTATTCCTAGTGGGAAGTTAATGCAGAAACTTGCTAAAATGCTGCTTTCAAATTCTATTTCCCATTTCCAGTCTGAACTTTACTCATGATAACTTTATACTCATTTGTGTACCGCTAACACAAACTTAATTTGCACAATGCAAAAAAAGCCAAGATAAAGAGACAAAAGCAATCCAGGTGGTAAGCTGGAATTTGAATGATTTATTAAAGGATGGAGATCCACCAGCAGTGACTGGACATAGCGATCTGAAAACCCTTCCCAGCCCAGCATTCCCAGGCATCACAACCTAAAAAATTCATGGAGAAATTCAGCATCTCCCTACTCCCTTAAATTTCTGTCTACTCTATCAGACACAAAGCAGCAAGATGTATTCACCTCCGCATCTCCAGGTTGTTGAGGTATAATTGACAATTAGACCTGCAGAACGGCACTCAGACCATGGAGGAGGAGATTAGAAAGGCAAGGAAAAAGACTGTGTCTCAAGCAAGCAAGTTAGTACAGGAAACAATAGAATGGAGCCTAAATTTACACCCTTGTTACCTGAAGATCCAGGCTTAGTATTTTGACATTTAATTTAAAAGTTGAGGTCTAATTGGCTCCCAGGCAATGCAACCTTCTTATTGATTGGTGAAGTAAACAAGGCTTGAAATCAGGAGGGAAATGAAAGAGTTAACACACACACAGAAAAAAACAACAACAACAAAATATAGTACCATTATGGCCCCTTTATAATGTCAGAAGGAAGTTGTTAAGCTGTCATTCTACAGATGTTCATCCACACGTATACAAGAACACAAACAAATCTCATGGGATCCCTAACTTCATGTGTGGCATACATAAACGTTAAAATTCTTCCATCATCACACATTTCCCCTTCCTCCTGCTGCGATAACAACACGGGGAATAAAAGCATGCCACTTCTACAAAAAAAGGATTAATCGAGCTCGGGAAACATGGGCTAGCCTATGAAAAAGCTCATGACAAAGCACTTCCATCCTGGAAATGGACAAGAAAAACTATGCTGAAATTACAGAAGAAAAAAACACCAGCTTATATTGGGTACAGCAATTATTCTTAAATACTACAGGTCTGCAGATTCACATCTGTTCTTCTGGATTTTCCTTTGTCTTTAGAAGAAGAGAATAGCAACAATTTTACTATATAATTATCTTCTTTCCCTTTAACAACTGTTGATTTTTTATTTTTTTTTTAAATTGCAGGTAAAAAGACAAAGCTCAGCCATTTAGGCAAAATAGCTTAGAATTAATTTCCTATTTTAAACCACTACCAAACAGTAATAAGCTTCTCTGCAAATGTTTCTGGAGACTAACATCTCTTTGTCCTTCTTGCAATGCAGCAAAGATCATCAGAGAAAGAAAATGCTTCTCGTTGTACTTAGGACACAAGTGGTAGAATTCAGGAGAATTTGTCAGGAGAAGTTTGGAAGCAGTTTTTATATTTTTTAATGTAGCACATTAAGGAAAACAGGTGTAAATCACATCTCCAAATTCAGCCATTTCATCAAGTTCTGTGGCTGCTCATGAGAGCAGACTGTAAGAATAAGTCCTTGAATGACTTCAACCAACCTGTCATAAAATGCACTCTTTCTAGTGTTTCTCATCAGTGAAAGAAAAGCTGCAGCTGGAAAAAAATTCCCTGCAAGGAGGTTCAAATGAAAGACTGTAACAACAGTTGACTAGAAAATGAGAAATACATTTTGGTGAAGAAAAACCTCCATTGTCTGGGAAAGCAGATGAACCCCAAAGCCGGTTGCTTCTTTGGTTTACATATTCCCAGTGTATCGCTGTATGTCAGTTTGATCCTACAGAAATTTTGCACTGCCTGTGCTTATGAGTTTATTAACTTCAAATCCTGTAGCTATTGGGGCTGTATGAATAATTGGGTTTAGAAACAAAATTGGTGGTTGACCAAAATAAAACAAAATATAAAGTAATTTTTTTTTTTCATTTCAGTGTTTGATTTGGGCTCAGTTTTAGTCAAAATAGAGATGCTCCTGGATATTCCCACCTTTCCTCAATTCCACTTTTCTGTTTTGGAAGCATCTCTGCTGCATATAAAGGTGGGAGGAACAGCCAGTGGCACCACCAACCGCCCTATTCCTGTGGCAGTGAAGTCTCTTGTTCACTCTGACCCTATAAATGCAGAAACACCTTAAGGAAAGTGAAGCAGCTTTACCAGCAGAGATTGACAGAGGCTGTCTGATGCTCACAGTGCTCTACTGAGAAGTGTGAGATCTCCGTTCACTTCCCATCACAGACACAGACAGACCCACATCTGGCTGTTTGTTTTTCTAATTTATGGCACTGAAACAGCCTTTTTGTCAGAGATTCTGCTTAACCCAGTGGTGTGTTGACAGTAACCACATCAACTTCTAGAGGTGTAAGGCCAGGCAAGGAGACAACAGTTTGCTTTGCAATATGAAAGTCAAATTTGTAACCTCCATCCTTGCAGAAAGAGCATAGAGACCTGAGCTCAGCATACTCTCACAGTTGGTGGAAAAGCTGAACATCCAGCTAAGCCCAAATCTCTAACAAAAGTTAATAAGGCCTGGAGAAACTCTGATTTGGGGCTGGTGATGTTGTCCAAGTTTTTGTCTAAGGGGAAGTAATAATTTGTAAACCAAGATGCTCAATGGCACAGAGGGACAAGGTGAATTTTACTTGGCGAGAGGTTGGACTACTGAGGAGCAAATCCTTTCATAGTGGCTGGTAAGGCTGAGATATGCTTGAGCATGAACAGTGTTTGTTTTCACGCCTTCTGATAAAATAAAGCACCTATCGGTCCCTGTCAAACCTCCAAAATTAGTGAAAAGGAAGAAAAAAACAATCAACCCTGATAAATGGGCTTAGAATCTGCAATATCTCTGCAATATTGCCTAAAGCTATTTGGAACTTTCAATTGTACCTAATCAATGACTGCAAACAAGTTTCTCCTTAATAAGAATGATGACCTCAGAAGACTTAAAAATAATGCTCAGATATTTTAAATCTGAATTTTCATTTTAAAAGGCCATTACTGAAAGTCAGCACCACACAGACCGGAGAAAAATCTTCACACGGTCTAACAACTTGATGAGTCTTTTAACGAATGACCAAATCTACCATTCGCTAGAAATTAAATCTTCCTCTTAATGTCTGTCTTTTCTTGGAGCAGTGGAGATGAGATTGAAAATAATAATAATAAAAAAAAAGGCAGAGAAAAAAAAATATCTGGGAAACATGACTAAGAGAAAAACTAGTGAATAGTTCACTGCTTTTAATTCACAGCAAAGTATTTATAGACGCTAAGGGTCACTGGTAGTCTGACTAGTAAACAACAGCAGCTGGCTGAAATTGTACCTCTAGAATTTCATTCATTTTACTGCTGACAAATAAACTCAGTGAATCAATGCCAATGTAATATAGTGTCTGCACAGAAACATGAAAAAAACTAAAAAAAAACCCAACCAAAAATAAAACAATTAAAAAACCAAACCAAAACAAACCCAAAAACCAACCTCTCAGGAATTACAAAGGGAAAATGCCATTAAGAGCAGATCTGACCCCATCCATGTCACCGAATGTAACTCTCTCTATATTTAAAGGCTTTCTGAAAGACACTTTTCTGCCTTGCAGTTGTTTTGGTTTTTAAAAGCAGTCACAAAAATATATGTTTCTGTCTTCTGTAGAGGAATTAAACCACCAACATTGCTGACCATTCTGTCCCTACTTACTCTCTATCTCCTTATAACCTGTACTCATGACCTCACCATCTTCCTCACACCCAAATTAGCAGCACAATGTTATCTGATAGGGAATCTCACATTTCATTATTTAATAGGTTTGTGTTCATCATCTACTACAGTCACTGGAAGTAAGGCCCCCAAGCAGTGATACAATCCCTTCTGGAAGCACTCAGCCTCTCAACAGTGAAAAAACCCCTGTAACATACACCTGAAGCACAAATATGTGAGTAAACAAGTAGCAAGACGGATGGCTGCCATCACTGCTGTGCACATAGCTAGAGCATGTGAAGACGGTGGCTTAATAAAATATGGGGCATGATGTTGATGCTCATGGGGATTTCTAGAAATGACCTGCAACTTAAAGCACTTGTTTTCAGATGCAGGAGAAAAATAACCATTGAAAAGTCCCCCTCCCAATGTAATTTAGCTAGAATTAGGGGGTTTTATATGTATGTGTGCATATATGACACTAATAAAACTAAAAATAGATATTTATACAGCTTGAATCAGTTATTCAAATGTAGAAATGTCCTTTGTGTGGCTGTATCACCACCTCCGTGAGAAGCAGCAATGTGAGTCTGACCACTACTTAGATTCTCACTCAGCTCAGGGAAATCTGATCCAGCAATTTTGCACCGCCTGAGCCCATCACAGGAGGTTTTCCTCTGAAAGCAGCTTCCCTGCATGGCAGGACAGCATCTCTCTGTAAGATGCTGAGGAAGGATACTTTCCTTTCATAGGAAAAAAAAAAAAAGTATTCTTCTCTGTATGTGAACAAAGGTCAGATTACAGATATGGTTTTTAGTCTTCAAGCTGTGATTTCTCACAGAGCACTGAAAAGGTTTCCTGGGATGCCCAGACCAACCCATCCCATACCCATCCCAACCTACTAGTTTTCAGGCTGCCACATACATGGTTTAGCAGGAAGCAAAGCACTGCTGGAAAGCTTGGCACCAGGAAAACCTCATGAGAAAATGGCACAACAGCATGGTGCACACATGCCCTGGCAGCTCTGACCTTTCTGCATCACTCCCCAGTGGTGCAAGGAGCAATGATGCCCTGACGTTTGCTTTTATAGACATCAGCTTCCAGAAAAGTCTGGCATTGTTTTCTCATCCTCCCACAGAAACCACTTTTTGGGTTTGGAGTTTTTTTTCTTGTTTTTTTTTCTGTTGTTTTCTTGTTATGTTCTTGTTATGTATCCTGCCCTTCCCAGAGCTTATACCTAGAGACATGAACTCAAGATCTGACAGCCTACCAACTCACAATGGGCTCTGTCCAAGCAAGCGGGCAAAACTAAAATTTTACAGGCATGTCGCTAGGGGTAGACCTGTTGGCTCTGCACAATTTGGGTCATTCTTCTAGCCTTTCTCCCGGATGAACTGGGCAGAGAGCAGGCAGGGAGCAGCAACAGTGCTGCTGGGCTCCCCACTGCTGCAGCAATCCTCCCCACACCACCAGTTAAATAGCAGTGGGAGCAATAATGGGCCACTTCATCTGACATAATCACTGTCTGCCCCACAGCACCCACACCTCTGAGCAGCAAGCCCACTGCACTGACACCATCTTCTCTACTGAGAGGAAGAACCAATCTGGCTTGCACCGAGCAAGCCCTGGGGCTTCCCTTCATTCCCACACAGCAAGTGCCCTGTAAAATCAGGCCCTGGGCAGAGGCAAACAGCAGTGACCTTAAAAGGCTGTACAGCTGCACTACAGCCATATGGCAACTGGTCCCCACCGCAGAGCAGTCAGCAGGACCTGATGGACACAGAGAATCAGCGTCATGCTGCAGATTATTCCCTGGCTCACGGGATTTTAGACCACTAGACCATACTGCATCTGGCATTACTAAGCTGCTCCTGAGCTGGCTCAAGGTCAGAGAGCAGACCAGCTGCTCATCCATCCCACCATCAGGCAGCAACTGGTAAGGAGCAAGCACCAGCACTGCACCACACCTAGCATAGGGTCTTCCCAAAGCATCACCTAAATTAAGTGCAGACCACATAAAAACCCACTCTTGGGTAGCCAGGAGTGAGCACTGAGATGGAGCCAATGCTTAGCAATCAACACCTGGTCCAAATATTGCACCAGTTACTTTTTGAAAGTGTACACATAAATAAATTAACACAATTCTCATTCCTTCCTTTCTCCCTCTCCCCTGTATGAAATGAAGCCCCAGGTCAGGGACTAGCATTGCCCACAGAGCATTTCCAAATTCAGAGCATTATGCTGCTCACAGAAAATGTGGTGCAGACATATTTTTAAAGAGAATGCACTAGTTTTTCATCACATAGACCTGCTGAAGACACAGATTTGCTGCACAGTAACTCAAATACACTTTATGAGATTTTAGTGTACGTGTTGGGAGGTTTGCTGCTTGTGCACGGGGTGTTGAGCTTGACTCTGTAATTTTACCTTAATAGCTTTACTGAAGCACTAGAAAAAGAAAATCTGGGACCCTCTTTATATATTCTTTCCCTGAAATGCAAGACAAAACCAACATTAGAATATATATCTTAAGATATATCTGACTTGGCTTCATGCTTTTCATAAAATCACTGAATGGTGAAGTTGGAAGGGACCTTTAACGATCAGCTTGTCCAATGCCTCTGTCGTGGGCAGGGACATCTTTCACTATATCAGGATGCTTAAATCCTCATCCAACTCGACTGTGAATATTTTCCTCACAGCAATGGTTCTGCACTGGATGTGAGGCAGCTTTACAGCTCACGTGTGCACATTAGATGGGACAGCACACACAAACCAGACTATCTCGGATGAGGGTTAATCAAGTGTAAAAAACTCTCAATTGCAAGACTTCTTATCCTTTACTTAAACACGCACAATGCAAACCTTCATTTTCATGCTTTTCAAACACATCATAGGTTGTATCATGTGGTACAGCTGTTCTGGGTCGTGGGACAGTGCATTGTGCTGCCACGGATCCCCAGCCGGCATCCACCATCAGGGTGCCTACTCCTTCCCATGGTAAACATGGCACATGAGGGAGGGTGAACACGGGATAGGTACTGTTCACGAGAACTGGGAAATGCTCCTAAATCCTGCAAAATGGACAGGGCCCAGGACAGTTCACCACCCATCTACACCACCTGTGTGTTGGTAGCAGAATGGGGACAGCTGCTCAGGGGGCCAGCCCTGACAGCAGTACTGTTCACCTAGAATCCACCGCTTCTGGTGAACAGCAGTGCTTTATAATTGCATTTCCCCTTGTACAATGCTTCTATTTGTCAAAAAAAAAAAAAAAAAAAAATCAGGTATTTTCTAGTTTGCAATTCTATTATATTTACAATTCTGCCATATGCACATTACTTATTTATTTGTTTATTTATTTACAAGGTATAGCATCTGCTGGAAGCTCTCTGGTCTGCATCCTCCCTCTGGAGAAACACCCATGACAGCCTCTGATGCACATTTCCTGGCTACAGCTGAAAGGCTGTAATTCATCCCTACTTTTCTTGACCTTTCTGCCACTTTATCGCCTTTGATATTTTCCTCTCCCTTGTCTTGCTTCCCCTTCTAAGGCTGCTTTTTCAGCATCTTCTCAAAGGCAGCAGATGAGCAGAGGAGGCTCTTCAGAGCCGGAATCCAGGGGGGCTGGAAAGGACATTGATCAGATCACAGGCAGCCACCATGGCTCAAATGTGGGCTCAGTGCTTCCAAATGATGAGAGAGGTGATCTCCATAGCCACACAGATGGGGTACGGGATGGGTCATATGTATGCAACTCCCGGTCCACATGCACAACAGCCAGGTGTGTGCTTCAACTTATGCTACAGAGGACTTGAGCTCAAGGACTCTCTTTTTTATGTCCCAATGTGCCTTAACCTCAGCAGGGTGAGTGCCAACTTCTCATGTTTACAAGGGAAAAGAGACAACAGAAATACAAATTGCCACTTGTGGGATGCTTCAAAGCTACCAGACTCTGCTTTTATATGGAAAACACAGAAAAGACAACAGGTTGAAAGAGGATGGTAAGTGAAAGGTAACAAAATCAAGGGCAGAAAAAGGGAAAAAAAAACTTGGGAGAAGGTGGCCAAGAGAAGAGTATGAACTACAGCTGGGTGAAATACTCTCCAAATCTTCCAGCAGAGTGGGCAAGATTGCGAATTTGAGAGAAGTTACTGGAGACTGCTGAAAGTGCAGGACTGCATGCAGAAAGAAAGTAAATTTGTTCTCAAAAGTATCCACTGAGAACATGAAAAGCAGGAAAACAATTTGTGCCTCCCAGCTTCACAACAGAGTAGTAGGAGAGGAAAAAGGGGAAAATCCTTGTTACAGGTGACCAAAACAAGAAGATACATCAAGCAAAATGGAGAAAAACAGACTGGGAAGTTTAAGTCACGGAGTATGCAGGAAAGACACATACAGCATGGAATAAAACAGTGATTGGAGAAGGAGATCAGTCTAAGTCCAAGAAGTGGCCATTTTTAAAGAAGAGAAATCTCACTCAGGTTTGAAGATCAGGTCAAGGCCAAAGAGTAAAAAGCAGAAGACAATAGGGAAGAAATGGCATAGTGAAAATCAGTGAAAAGTCGGGAGGGCAAGTGGTGCCAATGGACAAAGTTAGAAGAAAATGAGAGGGAAGAGAGACCAAGTGTGGTGCCGAGGAGGGGAAATGGGATCCCAAAAGCAAACAGCAGTAAGAGCTTCTGAACAGAGCAAGAGCTAGAGAGAGACAGGTGCTCACCGACATTTGCACAAAGCACAAACCTCAGCCTGTGCCAGAAAAATATTTCTTTGTTCCAGAAGAATTTCTTCTGGTACCTGATATTATTTTCTTCCCTTCTGAATAGAGAATAGAAGCACTTTTAAATAGGATTTAAGCCTAGCAGTAGAAAGTGTTAATATTTATATAAGTGGCCTTAAGCCAATGGAAAAACTATACACCAAAAAATGTATGATTATCTGATACTTGATAAAGATATTAGAGGTTACCAAGTTTTTTAAAAGATTTTATGTCATTAAGTAATGATCCTTTCAAAATCAATGAAGAGTAGACACTAGCTGAGGGCATTAATTAGCATGGCCTTCTTTGAAGTATAAAAAGATCCTGTGGTCCACCTTCCAGAATTGGCCATGGGTTCCTACAGACTAACCTGCACACAGGCAGTAGCTCCGGTGGCAATTGGCAGATGCACAGCAAAACCCAGCCAGGCTGTGTTGGAAACTGGCCAAGCAGCAAGCCCACTTGCAGTTCTTGTACTAGATTGCATTTCCCAAAATGCCTCTATGTTGCAAGAACCTTGAAGAAAAGACCAGGACCTAGAGCAAATTGCTACAGCCACAAATTGAGCTTGCATGTCCATGGGATCAAGATGAAAAAATATGTATCTTCCTTAGCTTCTGGGAAAATAAAAAGGCTAAACAGAGCAAAGGAAAAGAAAGAACGAGAATGCAGAAAGAAGAACAGGTTAGAAACATCTTGCTGCAAAAACCTTTTTTCTTTTTGTTAGTAAAATTTATTTATTTTTTCTTAATAAGAGATGCAATTCAGATGAAAAGGCTCTCAACCTGCCTCTGGATATCCCTCTTTGTCTGCTGAGTAAACTCAAGCTCCTCCATGCACACACTCACCAAAATGTTTTGCAGGAGGAGAAGCGCAAAGTGCTTTGCCCGGAGGGACCAGGTCTACAGCTCCAAGTCAGAACCCCTGGCTCTGGCATCGTGTTTCCTTGTCACACTGCTTTGCTGTGCTAGCGGCCGAGTATAATGCACTAAAATCCTAATCTCTAAAGCACTGTGTGCCAGTGCTTTGGAGATCAGCATTTCAGTCCATTTTACTCTGCTGCTGCCATCGCACACAAGAGTGGCACAGCAGGGGAAAAGCAACACAATATGCAGAGATGGAGAGGCACACACCACGGGGAGGGGTGGGGGGCAAGAGCGTGGTAATGCAAGATAAAGGGGTTGGAAAAATAAAAGAAAGAAATAGGGAAAAATAGGACTATTGTGCATGAATACAAACCTTGGGCCCTCTCCTTCGCAGCAACCCTAACAGCAGGATGTCTTCAGCCACCATAAATCCTCTGTTTTCTGGGCAAGGAACTGAGTGACCTGCAGAATTTTGTCTAATTCTTTCCCTGAAAAGGGAAAGATTAGAAAATCTCTGCTACAACCCTCCTGTGCATCCAAGTATCTGTGAATATTTTAAGATTACTTCCTTCCTGCCTCTACTATGTACTTTAAAATTAAAACCAAAAGAATACTGCAGAGGCTGGAAGAGCTGAAATCTGTCACAGTACTATCTGAATGCAGGCTACACCTTCCCTGAGTCCCAGCCTGGCGTGACACACACAGGTACATGAGCACCCTACTGACTGAGCAGAGCACTTCCAAGTTCAAGGCACAATGGTCATAGCTAAAGGAAAAACGAAACCAAACCAAAAACTCAAAAAAATGAAGCAAATGCTACAACCGAACACTAAAAAAGTCAAGAGGATCAAAAATAACTGGGCAATAACTTTAATATTACAGAGTTCACAGCATGTAAACTATTGATAAACACTTGGGGCAAAGACTCGTTGCCATCAATCAGAAAAGCAGTACGATTTAAGAAAGTGTTTTGGCCTGTCAACTTTGACAGCACCTTAATGTCTTTGCTAAACTGGTAAGAACAATCTACGTCACCAAAGTCTACTTCACGGTACCTGTGTCAGGCTAAAGTACCGTTACACAGGATTAGTGTTATACACTGATAATGCTCTTTGGAGTGAAAGCTGATTGAACTTTGCCCCTTAAGAGTGTTTAGATAGTCTAGTGCTCTGCTAACCCACATGGGGTTGCCTATGGTTCTTCCATTATGAACAGGCTGAGAGCATCTTGGGCTCCTGAGCCTCTTTCACAAACTCTTCCTCATCCTCACTTATCTATCACGTATGCAGGGAAATGCTCATCATCCTCACCCCAGAAGCCATTTAGTCACTGATTTGGAAGTCACTGTTTAAATTCTGTATCCGTTGATGTCCCTTTTGAATAACACTGCAGAGGGGAAGCAAACTTAGCTTTTATATTTGGGTGTTTTGACAGATGAGCTTTCACAGATTTAGTGGCTGTGGTTTAATATGTTATTGCTCTGGCCTTCTGCAAAGGTTACAGTTGTCAGATCAACAGTGGCCAAATGGGATGTGTGTATCTGCCTCAGCAACCACAGCAACTGCTAGCAAAGGTGAGCTTGCATTAAAATCCTGACTACAGAGCACTGGCACTTTGCTATCTGCTGCAAGAGTAGAGATTATTACAGAGATGCATGGTGAAAACAGAAGAAAACTTTTGCAGCAAGGTGCATCAAAATGCAGCTGCCAGGTGGGAAGCCAGAATTTCTGGGGGAAAGCTGGTTTACAGATTTCCAACCTCTCCCCAGCCTCTAGTGTCTTGTTCCCATCCTTGCACATCACCATGCTGTCCCTCAGTTTGAGCTGCTGCTACCATCTGTGGGGCCATCTGCAAAGTGGCGAACTGATCCTGAAAAGGCTCAGGGAAAACGAATATGCAGAAAACGGGTGAAATCTTTTAAACCACTGCTGCTGCCAAGGCTTCTGGACTGCAAAGAAGTATCTTGACTGGTACCCCTTAACTGTCAAATAACCCATTATCCAATAGTAACCTAAACAATCCAATCCAGAATTCCAAAACTTCCTCAGCTCCTGGTGCCCTTAATTCCATGTAGATGCTTCTGAAATCAAGACAACAACCAGTGGTGGACACAGTAAACACAGAGATGACCTTAGAGGGAAAGAATTAGCCAGAAGCCTAATGCTGCATTTACATTTGAAGGCATCTCACACATGGTATAAATGTTACTCCTTCCTTGCCCCCCCTTGCTTCCTTACAAAGTCCCTGGAAAACAGAACAAAACACAAAAAATGTGAAGAAGAGAGAAGTTAAAAGTGGAACTAAACCAAACCAAAGTAAATAAAAATGTTTTACCTGACTCCCCTGGGCATGGAACAGCAGGCCTCGCAATAATGAGAGTGAGGAATGAAATTCTAAAATGAATGCAAGTGGGAGAAACTGCAGAGAAAATTGAGACAGAGTTTCACTGTTATTTATCCCAGACAAAGTGTAGACGCTCAGCTCTGAGCCTTCCATGGCACAGGAACGGTACCAGGATGGAGCTCCGACACAACTAATCTTCCTTTTCTATTCCCTTCTGTGCTTTTGAGAAGGAAAGGGGAGAGAAAGCAATTTAGTGTAGTCATGCAACTTGTTTACTTCTCTGTACCTCCTCAGATATGTTGGCTGGAACATATTTTAGGAGGTGCAGGAGGGAAGGAAGCAGAGAGGGAATTACAGGAGTAGAAAGAAGACAAAATTGTAAGACAGGCCTCCAGAATTTGCCACTGCCCCGTGGTTCATGCAAACACCATCCATAAGGCCAACAGCATGCCAGCAAAATCACATAGGTTACCCACCATACACTGTGCTTGAACCATTTAAGGTCTGGCCCAGTTTAGCATAGTGGAAATGCTCAAATGAGCAGCTTAAGGTGTCAGATCTAATGGGGCACCACGTGTCGGCCTGATTTACCACCACAACAAGCCAGTGCATTCCATTGTTGGGGCCCTAACTCCTTCTGCCAAGATGGGACCACTCAAGCAGTTGGGTAATTCAGCTTACGGCACATGGGCAACTGCACCCTTTGTGACTTGGGTCACTGAGGGAGGATTTGGGTCATCCTTCAATCCCAGCTTAGATCCCTGACTGTAAAGGGAAGGGGATGGAAAAATGGAGAAGGGGAATGTTTATTAGCAAATACTAGCTTGTTTCTCCTGTTGCTCTCTGAAGTTTTTCCTTCATATAATCACAGAATGTTAGGGGTTAGAAGGGACCTCAAAAGATCATCCAGTCCAACGCCCCTGCCAGAGCAGGATCACCTAGACCAGATCACACAGGATCATGTCCAGGTGGGTTTTGAATGTCTCCAGAGAAGGAGACCCCACAATCTCCCTGGGCAACCTGTTCCAGGCTCTGTCACCCTCACCGTGAAAAAGTTTCTCTTTATGTTTACATGGAACCTCCTATGTTCCAGCTTGCACCCATTGCCCCTTGTCCAATCACTGGATATCACTGAGCTGAGCCTGGCTCCATCCTTCTGGCGCTCACCCTTTACAGATTTATAAACATTATATAAACATTCTTTGTCCCTAATGGAAACCTAAATAGTATTACAAAGGCAGAGATGGTCTCTTAGGTTAAGAAAACAACAAAACCTACCAAATCACCAACGTCTGACTGCTTTATAACCCCCTCATTAAGGCTCATACATCAACATTTACATGACAAAATGCTTTTTATTAGAAGCAAACCATTCTTAAAATACATTAACAACTGTCACCTACATACTCAGTGACTCTTTGTACTTTGCCTAACACTTCAGAAGGCATTAAAATCACACAGAAAAGTTACGGTAACCTAACGCTTAGGAAATAAGAGTCTTTTAAAGGTTTAATTCAACCACTAACATTTTTTCTCTCAAGTTAGGAAACATTTATCTATTGCTAATTTACTGCAGGTGTGGTAACTGAATTTGGACTTACACATCCCACCTGCAAGCAAATCACAGAAAAAGCTTCATAAATCAGTTTAAGGCAGGCTTCATGGTGCTTGGACTGAGACAGTTTCTCCACACAAGCGCACTAAAAACAAACAGGAGTTTATAATTTTCACTGTCACAGCTCATAACTTTTCAAGTTTAGAAATCAAAGCATCACCACAGTGGAATTTCATACATTTGAATGGGATAGACATAGGGCATCCCAGAAAATGATTTTTATCATCCACTCTTCACACAACGGAAGAATGAAGAATGCAGTGGTTGTGATGAAGGCCTTGATTAATTGCATTATTTGGTAAAACACCTTCCCTTGAAATTTCTCTGGATAAGTCAAGATTTTCTACTGTCTCTTTGTTTTGCAGAGACTTCTCAAGCAACTGTTCCACCTTTTTAAATGAATCTTCCAATGCCCACTGAGTTTTCCACGTTTTTTTTCCAACAAGTCGCACTGGCTCTGTGTCAGACATTGCAAGACAAGAAGCCACAGTGACTTTATCCAAGAAATATGAGGTGGCAAAGATCCAGTACACCCAGCACTCAAGGTGAAAGAACAGCATGGAAAAAGATTCACAAATTAATTGTCAATTATGGAAGACTGCCGGAGTGAATACCAGATGCATGCATGGGATAATTTATCCAGGCACCTGCACGACTGAGCTGTGGATAGTGCTGAAGCAATTACTCTATTTTTAAAAAGAATGAGGTATCATCATCAAAAAGGACATAAAAAAAAGGAGCAAGTTTGTTTCCATATACATACACTCAGCAGAGTTAAGCTCTGAAGACCTGTACAGCCTGTGGAAGAGAGATGGTCCTCTGGAAGAAGTTGGGGGGGGGAGGGGTTATGACTAAAGGAAGTTGCCTTTAAGGAAGGCAAGGCAAGGAAATTAATTGCTCATAGTTTTTCCACCAAAAAGATGCTATTGTACCCATAGCTACAATATGGGCACCCCGTGGCAGGAGGTGGTATGTACTAAGAACTCATTTCCCATACTGTGTTGCAGGAAAGTCACCAGGTGGTGAGGGCTTCCACCTTCTCTGATGCAGGTGGTTTTCAAAGAGCCTGGGAGTGCTCCATATCCAGTTATCAGCAATTCCCCTGACTTGCTGCACAAACTCTGGATCCTTCCTGAACAAACAGCAGCAAATCACTGCTTGGCTTGTGAAACTGAAGGATGACACAGCAAATTCACTTTTTTGTCTGTGTTCTCCACGCGCCTCCTTGGTCCTAGCTCCCATTGGCATGCCACAGGAGCGAAGGGAAGAACTAGAGATTAGAGGCAGCACAGCAGCTGTTCCTCCTGGCTTTTTGAATAGAGGGAAAACAGCTTTTGCCCAATGCATGGGGAGTGATATCATCAAGTTAGCAAGCCAAGAACAGAGGGGATACATCAGAAAGGAAACAGGAACAAGAGCTTCCCCTTACAAAGCAAACAGTCGTGCTTTTTTAGAGCAAAATCTTTGCCTAAAAAGCTCTCACAGAGTACCTCATGGGAGGTTTAGACCATTTTCAAGTGCTGGAAGAAAAACGGTCCTGGGGTTAGAGTGGTAACCTGGATCTGGGGAGACCCACTTCAGTTCTTTGCTCTGCCAAGCGTTCTTGCATGACCTTAGGCAAAAACACTGAAGCTGTAGTTAGCGGATACCTTGGCTTCAAAAGCAAAGTCAGCCTAAGAAGTTCTTACCTTCCCCCTGCCTGCCCTTTGCTGCATCCACACTCCTGCTGCCCTCAGAGCCCAGAAGCACTACTCTGTAAACCGAATTACTGAACAGAAAGATGCTAAAAGTAAGTTTTTTATTGTATTTTGGAGGGAGGGGGGTAATTTTCCATTGGGCTGATTAAAGGATCCACAATCAATCGGTTACAGCAGCAAAACTGCAGGAGAAGAGGGGAGGCTGAAGAAGCTTGTGGTGGCACAGGGGCTGGAATAAACAACCATGAGGAAGGCTGCAAAGCCAATGTGCTATCCAAGCCAGGTGGAAGAACATCCTTCGTGGTGCCAGATGTGCTTGGACAGTGTTAGCTGCTGCTGTTTGAGATGAATGTGGCTCCCACTCCCCAGCTGTCTCTCCAGCCCCCTTTGCAGGGGTGGCTGCCCTCCTAGCAGGGGCAGCAGAAGGAAGCATATGCCAGCACTTCACCTGCTGCTGTTTGGAGGAAGAAACAGACAGGAATTTGCTTAAGCCAGAACCACCACCAAATGTAATGCATTCTTTAACCTCCTCCCTAAACCCTGGACTCACAGGCATTACCTCCTAGCTGGGCATGGATGGCAGGACCACTCATGCTCCTGGGCTGCTGCGAGGATCAATAGTGTAAAGGTGCCGAGACAACCCAGGCAAATGGGGGCCACAGGGAGACTGACAACAGAAAGCAGCAGCCAGTCTCATTTTGGTAAGCTCCAATTTTAAAAGCTGACATGCAAATCTCTACTTACCCTACATAATATGAACATTCTCCTACAAACCCCGGCTCCTGATTAACTCAGTACATCACTTGCCAGCGCTATCTGAATGAGCCTGGGAGCCCAATTAGCAGCAGATGCAGCACTAACACTCCTCACCTGCTGTGCTTACCAGTCTTCAGATCAGGAAGGGAAGGGAATATATCAAAGACTTGCAGAGGGAAGGAAGCTTAGAAAAGGGCTCGGAAAGGATGAGGGAAATAGTTGTCTGCAACTGTTCCTCAGGCAAGGAAGCAGAGCCCTATACAAAAGGGAAAACATAAGGGCCCGGGGAAAACATTGTACAGATCATGAAAAACATCCAAAGGGCTGCTCTCCTGCACCCCAGGAGCACGGTGCAGGCTGTAGCCAGGAATGCTGCTGAGGCTCGAGGGACCATCTGGCCTTGTCTGAACCCTGGGGAGCTCTGCCGCTTGCAGAGCTTCTCTCCCTGTGCTTTGGTACATAGGTACATCTGCATGGGCAGCTAAATCATCCCACCTTTTCTGTGAGTTCTTCTTGACCTGTTAGTGTTTCTTCAGCACCCTGAACAGTAAGGAAGGAGCCTCTTGAGCCTACAGCTACAATACTAATATAGCCTGGACAGGAGTCACTTAACTGAATTTTTCTGAACCCCCAAACTCTGCAGCTGCCTCCAAGTTCTACCTCTGTACCAATGAACAGACTTCTCTTACCCACCAAACCATCTGTCAGCTTATGCACTTCAAGTGTTTCCAATGTTTTTTAAGAATAATAAGAAAGGACATCACATACCAGTTCAGATTTTTGGTCAGAGGATCAGAAAACCTGCCTTTGGCAGGAGGTCCTAAAATAAGGGTTAGTAGATAGACATGAATGCTTGAAGCTTTGAGATGTCAGGAGAAGTGGATTTAATGCTATAGTCTTCTATCAACCAGCAGAAGGCAGCTGCATACTCATCCCAAGAAGCCTAAATCTCCCTACTGTATTAGGCAAGGACAGTCCAGGCACACCACATAAACTGGTGACCAATATAGCAGTAAATTCTACATGTCCATCTTTTCTAAGCTTCAGCTGTTCCAGAAGTAAAAGGTTAACGGATTATTTTTTTTTCAGAATAGAAAACATGTATCTTTTACATATATAGCAGTCACATTTGGTGAACCTTTTTTATTGCCATCTTCAAGATAATCATTGTGGATGAAGGATATAGATGTAACAGAAATAACTTTGAAAGAATAGTGTTATTCAACATATAGTCAAACTGACCATCTGGGATCCCATTACTGTACATTTTTACTGGTGTCTAAATATTAAATTAGTGCTCTCCAGTGACTGCTGACGAGCCCCCAACTTCCACCCTCACATCACCCACTGGCTCGACAGCAGTCCCAGTGGAGAGGCATCACCCAGTCTGGGCCAACTGGACTGTGCAACACAGAAAAGCTTCCTGCAGTTACAGATCATAGTTTCTATAAAATGTCCTTTGGTCTCCAAAATATGTCACAAATGTCCAACATTTCCAAACAATGCTCCTGACAGTAACACAATTAAATAGATGGGTTTGTTTTCTACAGATGTATTCCTTTATCTTTGAAATGAAAATGATGATGCACTTTCAGAAAGAGGAAATTAATGTCTCTTTCACAACTGTATTTGCTTTTCAGATATTTATTCCTCATCTACAGCATGAGAAACTACTGCTACAGTTTGACAAAGATAGCTGTCAGTGGTGACCACGCCATCGTGGTAAGACACTTAAAACCATGTCTGAATTCCACCCTTGAAGGTCAGGTACGCAGATCAGATGCAGAAATACACATACAAAAGACCAGAAGCAAACAAACAGTGGAAAAGATTTTTATCCAGCACAACAAAGAAGTTTTTAAATTACTTTTCTAATCTCGCCTTTCAAAGCAGAAGGAAGACTGAAATCATGCAAGAATTCTAATTTAAACTGAGAAGTGAAGGAAAAATCTGTCATAAGAACTGAGGTAGCAGCCTGCGCTTCTGTTCTCTAGAGGACAAAAAATAAGGCAGCATACAGCAGGTCCTGCCCCAGGTCTACCACAGGACCTCTGGTCAGCTCCTGGCTATTACAGGGAAAACCTGTCAAGGAGCAAACCTTCAAGACCTGGCAATGCCCATGATTGCTCCTTCTCTTTCCCAAGGGCATGCTGTACTTTGGCTTTTAGTCTTCACGTTCTTCCAGAGTATTTGGATAAATTTAATATTTAGCAATATAGAGCGAGGGACAGAGAGTAGGCATCTCTGGACCACATCTGTAAGAGAGCTGCTGCCTGACCTTGCAGAGAACTCAATCTACATGGTGCCTTGTGATCTTACATTTCGTGGCTTACCTGCCATGTAGCTAAGAAGTCTGTAATTTTTTTAATGCTATCCACCAAAGTACCATTTCATTTTTATGGCGTGACAAGATGCAGGAGCATCTGTAAAGTGAATTCTATCTAGCTGAGCTGATACCATCAGTGTGCCATGAATCCATCCCAGACCATTAGCATTAGCCAGAAGAGAAGGAGCTGCCATTTCAAAAGATGTAAATAGGCTAGTTGCCTTTATAAGAGTCCAAACCAACCTGCTCCTTTTGCTCTTGTTCATCTTGGTACATTTTTCTTGACTCAGCATCATGACTGCATTTGTTCAATATAATTTGTGTTACTACAAAGCACATGTGGGTCTGAGGACCAAATACTGGAAAAACAGATTTCACAGATCTGGCATTCAGATTGTGTCAAATATGCTCCTACATACACACGGTATAAGACAGTGAACATTCAGGTTAAGTTCCATAGAAATATCACTTTTTAAGACAAGCAATGACAATGGTCCAAAGCTTGTAGCACGATGCAGTATTCTGGGTTAAAAGGAATTTGGGTCATGAAACTGAGGAGGAAAATTTTCTTTCACAGGACCTACTCTCTGCTGCTTTTGATTCAAAAGCAGAGAAGTGCTTTTGGTGTGTTCCCAAAATGATCTACTGATCCTCCCCTTCCCTCCCCTGCTTTTGCAGAGGGTAAAGGTGTTGCCCTCATCACTGTCCAGACTGCACCCGCACCAAGGTTACTTCCTACCTAGTCAAACATATGTATCCTGACCTCCCCTGTACTGATAGGGCTTCAATAGATGAAAATCAAAGATCAAATCCCTCTCTTGGAGAGTAACCTCACTTCTTGTGTTACAGGGATTACAACACACAGTCATTACTGATAACTAAAACCATTTCTCCTGAGCAGGCAGCTCTCACTGAGTCAATGTCTCAAATTCTCATGGTTTCACTTCACTGGGTTTAGATGTTAAGAACATGGATGCCTGAGGGAGACAGCAGAAATGCCATGGCCACCCAACCTTGGCCAGCACCACCAGTACACAAAATCAGAACGTGACAGCATACATACCAAATTAAAGCCTGTGTGTGGTGGATCACACTTGTCTGTTCTTGACTCTTGGGACTGCTAGGATAGGGTTGTTGAGCACTCAGAAAGCATGAAGTGTGACATTATTTGACAAAACCAAAAGGTGTAAATAATATATGCATATTCTTTTATCCCCAGAGAAGTCAGTGTATTATAAACTGTAAATAAATAATAAAGACATAAAGCCAAAAGCACCCAAAAATATACAGATTAATATATCTGAACTGTGACTTTACAGCTGCAACTTGGGATTTTATACATAATTTGGGGGTTTCTGTTCTTCATTCCTCAAGTGGGGGGGGAAAAAAAAGGAATTAGCTCCAAAGAAGACTGACAGAACTGAAAAAAAAAAGAACTGTAAGATCCACTTGCACTTGGCTTGTTGTTTGTTGTGGGTTTTGTTTTTAATCAGAAGGGGAAAAAGACCCAATTACTGTGCTGAAATGAAAGATTCACTCAAGATAGTCATTGACACTTGTCAGACTGCACTATAGTTTTGCTTCATGACCACCAGTACAATAAACACCCAGTACTTGACTTTCAGTGCAAACATTTCAAAACATCAAGTACATGAAAATAGTTTGCACAAAGTATCTTCATGATAGTCCCCAAATATCCTCCAATATTATTCAAAGAATGAGAAAAATATTTGTTCCAAGGCATGCAAAAATGGGGAAAATTTTATGTGATGCTACTTCAGATTAAAAACCATGCAATTTCATTTTATGCTTTATATGCTCTCCAGTCCCACTAAGTGTAATTACAGACATCGGTCTACTTACAAATCTCGCCGTACAATGGAAAAAGGAATACAATTTTTAGTTGTCCAAATTACAAGAGACTGTAATATACAAAAGCAGTAAAAACAGGTTCTGCCAGCAATCAGATAACACTTATCGTAAACAATAGCTTTTGCGATATATTTGAAACAGGTTCAGCTGCTACAACTTAAGATTTGGTTATTCCTGTTTTTGTGTTGGATTTCCAGCAGGTGGTGAGAACATGATAGAAGTGTTTAACCCCAAGAGGTTTTGAGAAGGGACTAGTATTGCATTGCATATGACATAAAACAGAGATTTATTTTGCAAAATCAGTTTTACATCTCCCAGTGGCTTCTACCAGTTTGTACAAGCTACCTCTGAAAATTTCTTCTTCTTGGCTCTCAGCTCCCCCAGCACCACAGCTTGATGCCACTCAAAAGGTGACCCACTTTCAGAAATGACTCCAAACTTTATCAGTTCTGTGTGCCCTTTCTTATGCAAGTGGGAAATTGCACAATGCACTGAAGTAAATGTTAATGGCAGATACAAGCCCAGAAAAGATGTCCTAAATTTCTTCCAAAGGTGTTCAGAGTGCTGTGATTTACTGTACCTCTGGAAAGCAAAGAAGGAGCCCTCAGACATCATAATGTCCTGCTTTGAGTGAATACCACATCATGAATATGCCTCACACCACCACTGTGTAAGTATTGTATCAGAACAGCAATTCCAGCAGGTGTTCTGTCAACAAGACAGGGTTGTACCTGCAATGAGGATGCAGACTTAAAAAGAACCTCAAGGGCTGGATGAGATAAGGCAGTCCCCTCCCTGGACCTTACCACTTGAGAGATGCAATGGCTTCACCTTGCTCCATGCAGCTGGGTTCTCCTACCCCTTTCCTCACTCCCAGCATCCCCAAAGGCTGAGCTCAACCATCTCAGACCCAGAAAAAATGCTTTACAAACTCTCCAATCAGATACTGTTTTCTAACCCAATTTCCCAGACTCAGGGAGACCAGATCCACTATGTCCATTGATAGTTTCTGTGAAGACAAGGAATGTTTTTTACATTAACATCAGTGGCTACTGATAAAGCCAGAAAAAATTACTGCAATCTGATGTTTTCTCTCTACCTCTAGGTATACATCACTTTCAGTTGCAAGATACTTAAGGTCTGTACTTTGTTTATTTTCCTAAAGCAGATTAGCAGGAAAATGGAAGGTTAACAGAACATTAAGGTTGAGAATTTAAATGAACTAGTTAGGAAAAACAAGGCTGTAATTCTCATAATCACTCTATGTCAACCATCTTGCACACATTCAGAATTCGATATTGTTGTAGATGCTGGGAAATTTATGTTGCAGTACCTGTAATATGACGGAGCTGCACTTATTACAGGAACTTTTAATTTCCTAACTTGTACATTAAATTCCCAATATACTTTTGTGCTAACTCTCTTCTGTTGGCAGTAGGGTTTTTTAAACACTCATTTCCCATGCTTTAAAAATAAATGAATGAAATAGTGTTTGAATACTGAAATAAATGCAGATGACTTTTGCCAACTATTTATAGACTAAATATATCAATCCACCTCACACCTATACCTTTAGAATCGATTACTGAAATAAGTGTATTTAGTATGCAGAACCCAACAGCACATGTAATTGGGAGTCTTGCACATTAAAAGTTTAGAGAACCCTTATGGATGTGTGACTAGAACTTCAATAACCTACAGAATTACTTCAAGCAGCTCAAAAAGGCACGGCATAGTTAAGGTTCAGCATGGGAGAAGGGTTAAAAACTCCTCCCAGAGGGAACTGGTTTATGTTGTGTTAGCCTTCCTCCCCACCCTTCTAAAAACCACTCCTCAAAACTATGACTAATACAACTCCTTTTGACAAGTAACTGAGTTACTTATGTCTGTGGGCCAAAAACTGATCATCAGCCGTCCCAGCCAACATGCCACCTACGCTTGCTTGAGAAGTGCTTGGTGCCTTTAGTGGCCAGAGCTTTGACCTTCCTACCTGACTTGAACAGGGTCCCTTCCTGGATGATGCACTTAGCAAGGAACTTCTACCCCTGACTAAAACGTCTTGACTCTCCTGCAAATGGCCAGGAAAATTCAGTTAAAAATACTCCTTTTCCTACCAACTCAGGAAGCAGGCTTTCTTCAGTAAAACATCAAAAGCACTTAATTAGCACAAATCATTTTTACCCTGACTTGTGTGAGCAAGGGGAGAGAAAGCACCATGGCTGCCTCCCCCCCACCACTGAGGCTGCCTTCGGGTCAGCATCCTTGCCAGTACAGCCTGAGTCCTACACACACATTTCTGAAGTTCACATTTGCTTCGGGGAGGGAAAGATGCATTGAAAGAGGCATCCAGGACAAACACAAGACCTCATAGCTGACATAACCCAGCAAATATCTTCAAAGCTTTGTCTTTCCAAAATTAGGACTGAGGAATAGAACTATTTAAAACTATTCTTCTTCTGCCTAACATTTGCAAGCTACTTCCAAAAGTAAGATAAAGACGACCACCTCACCTCTTGCAAGAGCACATTTCAGAATCAGAAGCCAGCAAATGAAAGATATTTTTATTTTTGCAGCCTTGAGATGTAGAGCAGATCCCAAACGCCATTTAACATTGCCACATTTGCTCATAGTTCAGCCCGCCTTCAACGGAGGCAGAACCTTGGAAATGGCTGCTGCAGCTCATCTCAGCAGATGTAGTGCACTTTCCCAGACCAAAGTTTAAAAATCCCAAAATAGCTCTAGCGAGTGTGCTTGGTATGGATGCTGAGGAAGGGCAATCTGGGTCGTCTTCTCCTCGCAAAGCTCTGCTCAAGTCTGGCCAGGTTCCAGGAATGAACATTTCTCTGCAGATGGCTAGAGCAGCATTTAACAGTAGGAACCATAAAAGACTTCCACTTCTGATTATGTATATTATGATTATTTTTCATTTAGATTTTTTAAGAGCGTGGGCATCTCCCCTCTCCCTCTTTCTTTTTTACAGCTATTTAAAGGTAGGCATCACATGCTTTGATTTCCCCCACCAGCATTTATTTAGCTTTAAGCTACCTCAGACCAAAATTATTTTATCTGTTCAATATATTACAGTCCAGTACACTGCCGAGCAGACTGAATAACTGCCAGAGTACTAGGTAAATCAAACCCCCATGTTAAGCAAAACAGAAATGCGATGCAATGAGCGTCTGTCCACAATCATTCAGCTATAGGTGTCACTCCCACGTTTACCATATGAATAGATGAAGATTCCCTCAAAGCGACAGAAACTTAATTCTCCCTCCCAGATTCAAATGTATGCATTAAGGAAATACTTCAAACATCAATATCTTTTCCTCCTAAGGCGCAATTCTTGTCTGTAATTAGTTCCCATTGGTCAAGTGGTTTTGCTTTTATGTACCAGGTTATAGTAATGTTTTAAGCGATGCTCTGTGATTCATCCTACACTATCTAATATGATGATTTTTCTTCCCTTTAACCCAGAATAAAAAGGAGAGAAAAAAAGAGAAAAGGGGGAAAAAAAAAAAAAAAAAAAAAAGATTGCCTGCAATCATAGTGTTACACTGTGCACAGTTTATGGCTGGCACACATCCAGTTTGCAGTTGCGATAAGAAATGTGTAATCCTATTATACGGAGAGGAGTCAGAATGTACAAATAGGTCCTGGAAATAGGAACTTCTCCTGTAAGATTATTCTTTTCGCCATAATAATTCTGCAAGCAGGTCTAGACGGTAGCTTTTTGCTATTCTCCCCACTGCTAATGGAAAGGCAACTGTCAAAACAATTTGCCACACGTGAGCTGGGATTTTTGCAGGAAACAAAAAGAAGTTGCACTGCACTTTGGCGTACAGCGGTGACGTTAATTAAAACAACGGCTACAGCCTGGCAGCCTGGCGCGCAAAGAGTCTGTCGCGTTGCGTAAAGAGAGACCGCGTTGCTTCGACTCTGCCACGTTCTGCCAGGTTGTAAAATCCTGCACACCAAGCAGTTTTGAAGAAGCATTAACTGCTTATCGGGGACAAAAGCTGGTTTTCATGGCATTCTGTGTCACTGTTTCCTTAATAAGACAATACAGAAACCATCTCCCGAGCACAGGGTTATTGGGCTGCTAAAAGCACGTTCTTGCACTGAAAGTAGAAAACCAAATACCACCTACCATGTAAGTCAGCATCCCCGTGGAGTTAAATTCCCGGATAATTCAAACCTGATTATCTATTTTTCTCATTTCCTTCGCATGACAACACTGCAGTGTTGTGGCTATGATTCAAAAAGGTGGCTGTGTGTTCCCTGACTTCCCCCTGCATAAGAGCTTTTGACTTGAGGCAAGTTAAAAGACAGGACAGTGTTCTCTTGAAAGACTGTCATGTTCTGCACAAGGACCCTTGCAGCAGGGAGATGATGAGATCCATGCCAGAGCAGCTGCGCTCCCCAGCGAACCAGGTCACCGTTTAACCTTACTCCTGTTTGACCAAAGAATAAGTTCCTCAGAGGGAAGGGCTTTTGAAGTTCAAAATATTAAGAAAGAAGGTTTTTTTCTAGGAAAAAGAATAAACAAACAAACAAACAAACAAAAACCACTTAGAAGCACATCATGCAGGAGTAAAGGACATGGTCACATGGTTGCAAGGTATAAATAAGTACCATAAATTAGCTCAAACAGCAGCAGGGTACACCAGCTTATTATGGACCCCATCAGACTGCAGCTAGAGTATTGTCAGCTTCTGAACAACCTGGTTTGGTATATTTGTATATACCACCCTAGACTGGGTACACTTGCATGATGCTGCAATTACTTCTGTGACTGCAGCATAGACATACTCAGTAAGTAGCAACAAATGCCTTTAACATCCTGATTTCCATCTTGCCGTAGCAGCAGAGCTCACAGGTAGGAAATGTCATTCTCTTCAGTGCAGAATAGGGAACTGTCAATTGGAAAGGGAAAAAAAATATAAAGGAAAACAAATAGTTCTATTAAAACCAAGATACTCTACATTTACAAGCATTCAGAGACAGTGACTAAATGGTGTCCTAGGTCAGAGGAGTGCCCACTCATCTCCATTAAGCTCAGCAGGAGGATACGTGTGTGTAAATCAGAATTTAAACACACTAAATAACTAAGGTGTGGAGTGTTTTTTAACCATAAGTAAAACTCTCCCACTAAGATCATTGAATTCTGGATTTTCCCAACTACTCTATGACCCAAGCATCAGGCCATGCAGAGACTGAGGGCAGCCTCAGGTCAGACTGGATGAGGTGCCTTCCAACCTCAGCAGTTCTGCGAGTCTCTGATAATTAAACAATATTTATTTCTTTAAAAAAAAAAAAAAAAGCTTGACCAGCACAAATTCCAAGTGTAAAATACCAGTGAGGGGATCAGATTAAAATGATTCTGTTGAGTTAAAGTGGGCAGTAAGACACGTACTGCAATCCAATTAGCAAAGAAGCTTTTCCACATGTTGTTAAAGTGCCTTTTGCACTCAACTACCTTCACCTGACCTGACAAGCGGTGAATTATCTGTTGTAGCTGGGCTCTCTTGCAGAATAATTAAAAGAAAACACCAAACGAGATGGAAGGGAACTGTACAAAACCTGCATAATTTTCCTATTAATATGAACCTAGCAAATTAATGCAAACCGAGCAGTTTGCAAAATCTTCCAATAACAGGAAAGTTATGACTAATTCAAAGTAGTGAAAGACAAAACCAATCAGAAATCAACCCCTAAAAAAACCCAAACCAAACAAAAAACCCAAAACAAAACAAAACAGGAGATTTGTTGAAAATATAATATGAATTTGACGTGTCTTTTGGGAGTTTTAGGGGTTTATTGTTTGTTTTGGGGTTTTTTTCTCCAGCTTCCTCTCACTACAGCTAGTGTTATTACAGAAAGCAGCAGAAGACACTGTTGTGTGTACATGCAGACACAAATCCCCAGCAATTATTCCACGAACAAAAGCAAACACGCTGCACTGTGTGTGGCAGGGCATTTAATCAAAATAGCCTTTAGAAAGAAAACAAACAAACAAAAACTGTAATCATCTTCTGAGGGTCACTCAAGGTTTCCTGCAAGAAACACATGACTATTTGTTAATGCAAGTACCATTTGGAGGCAGTTCAGGAAGACCATGAGGGCAACTGGTAGATCTGTGAAGGACTAACCAGCTGACTAGCGTGGTCAAAGTCCAGCACAGTGATGCTGCCCTTCTTGCTATTCAGCACTAGGCACCCATTGTGTGAGTGACCCTCACACACACTCCCCAGCTTCTCTTGGGGGTACAGTAATGGCAGTGCAGCCTGAAAAAGTCCTTATTGTCATGTCTTAGACTCAAGCTGTCCTCTCCATATTCATGCAACACCATCTCCAGTGCTCAACACCCTGGTACTGCCAGGCAGCTAATACTAAAATAAAGGTGTGTTGTTTTCACTAAGCTGGATCCTCCTATAGCTTGATCTCCTAGATGTCTCATACTTTCTCCTTTCCCTGAAACACCTCCTCGAGACTAGTATGTAGCTTCAAGAGGCATTATCATGGTGACAGGGAACAGGCTGTCACCTGGGAGGTATGTACAGAAGTATTTTTGTATGGAAAGCACCATACTTCACTGGCCTGTCTTCTTGAAACCACTTCTATCCTTGCTTGGGACATGCAAGCAGGATTAAGAGTCATCTTCTGACTTCTGCCAGTTTCTGTGCTGAAATGACATTGCTGTTTTTTGATATCTGGCTGAAGTATGAGTAACGGATGTTGTTATCAACTCAGAGCTGTAGAGAAAACAGAATCCGCTCTTTTGCAAAATCCTTCAGCTAGGATAAATCATATTGCCTCTGTGGTATATGTTTTACATAACAAAATGCATATGGACAAAAATAAATCAGCAGCTGGGGCTTCAGCATAGTCTGCTCATGAGGGAAGATCCTTCTACGTCTCCTGACAAACAGGCAGGCAGATTACTGGAAAATTTTGTCTGCAAGTTTCCTGATGACTCAGGAGGGGTTCCTGGTACCTGTAACACTGCCTAAATTGTGCAGGAAAAAGTATTCCCCGTGTACTGTGGGAAGCATGTAAGCATGTAAGTGTGGCTGATAACATCACAATGTACCTTTTCCAGGTACATTTTCAAACAGGCCATTTACTTAACTTTTATCCCATACAGAAGGGTTTTTTGGTTTGCTACCTGTTTGCTACAGGACATTCAACAAGTCACATTACACCAGGAAAACCTGAAGAAAGGCACAAAGAATAACTTACTTTCATGGTATGAAAAACTTTCCCCTCTTCTGCAATTTGCTCCCTATTTTATCTCATATTCTGTTACCATACATTTTGATATTTGTTTTAACTGTACAGAAAGGAAAAAGGAAGGGAAGGAAAAAAAAAGCATGAAATAAGTAAAGGGTGCTGTATGAAATGGGAGGGTGGATAGGTAGTTACTGGTGGAGAGAAGAGATAAAAAATTGTACCGATCTATGAAAGAACCCCCACCAAAACCAACAAACAACTAAAACATACATGAGCTAAGGAATATTAAAGATGACCAAAGAGAAGTCAGTAATTACGAGCAGATTTTCCACGGACCAGTTATGATCTGAGCAATTATGGTAGTAACAACCAACTTCATTTATTCATTTAATATCTAGAAATACAGGAAAAAAATCTTCAGATGAAAGCATTTTTTTTTTTCCAAATTCTATTTTCACTGAAAACCACTAAAAACAGAGGTAGCCTATTAAAAAGCCTAGTCCTGTTCAAATTGCCAATTTAGACTTCATTCCAAGAAAACTGAAGTATGAAGAAATGCCTTCACCCCCACCCCTAAAAGCCCAACAACTCCCCTCCCCATCAGTCTCCAAACCAAACACAAATACTGTACAAATCTACCCAAAAGAACGCATCAGTTGCATTGAAGTCCCACTGCAGTTTTCATACGGTTCATTGTTTGAGTTAATTTAATTAAAAGAGGGTCCAGATGATTATTATCCTAGCAAAAGGAAACCATGTAGACAGTAGAATGGCAGATTGCCACGATCATTGCATCTTTTAACTGAAAGCACGGCTAAGGGAAGAGGATAAAACAAGCCTGCCTTGATAACCATCGAAGAAGCTGACATCTTCCAACCATTTTCACCGGCTGGTACAAGACTCAGGTGTTGTCCAGTCTGTCAGCTTTTGGCAATCAATCAGGTGCTGTGAAAACGACCATAATCCATTTAAGCAACAAAATTTACTATCAGAGTATACTGCAAGGACACAACTTACTCATCCCTCACAGCAGTGAAGGTGGCATTATTTATGGTCCAAACATCAGTCTGAGGCTCAGGTGGTCTGAGGTCCACTCCCAACACAACCATACTGTTCCCTAGGGAAATGTAGTGCTTGCCTCCATAAGGCCATAGGCTGTAAGGCCAAGGTCATATCAGTTTGACAAGGACTGTAGAAATACACAAGTAGAATAAAATGATACAATTTTAAGGAATATATAAACAGCTCAGGCCTTCAAGTTCATCTGTCTACAGAGCACCACTCAAACCAGAAGCAGCAAGCCATCTATGGAAACCTTTCTGAAAACCACTTGGATTAGGAATATTCTTTAAAACTCTATAGGGACATAAATCAGTGCTGCTGATCTGCACACTTCTCTACTTCAAGGCCCAGTAACACTAAACTGAATTTCATTTGCTGAGAATAAATATTTCCGTGAGCAAACATTTTTAAATAAGGGATGATTTGGGGTTTTTTTTAATGATTGGAAGATATATTTTGCATGCAATTTCAATTCTGATCTACACACTCCCAAATAAAAGCTTTTCTGTTAGTACAGTGCAAGAATATAAAAAGGAATAAATGAACAAATTCTGTCTTTGCCAAGCACAAGAAAAAAGGTCAAATCATTTGACCAAGGTCAAAAAAGCAAGCTGGGGGAAGGGAGGCTTAAAGTCAAGCACGATTTCACCTGTAGATTTCAGAGTTTGAGGCCAACAGCTTAACTGATAGACCTTCCCTTGTCTCTTAGGAATCTGTACATCTAAACACATACTCCAACCTCATAAATAAATAAATCTTCCTAAACTGGAAGGAAGACACTTTGGTTTAATATCTGAGCAGAAAGATGCTTCAGTGACTAGGAAACCATCTGTTGCAAGTGAGATGAAGCTCAAACCTATTCCCTCCCCAACAGCCTTTGAGACACCACACAAATGATGGGAAGTTAGATAGCCAAACAAGCCTCTCATTAGCCATTGTCTGCACCTCTGCAACAGAGAAAATAGTCCACTATCCCTAGACCAGGTTTTATATGAGGTACACTGAGAAAGTCTAATATGAATGTTTTGGAGGACAACTCCTCTAAATGTTGACACAAGATGAAAATACCACTGCATGATTCTGGCCAAATAAGGTAGAAGGAATGCATTTAAAAGATAAAATAGAAATATAGTCCTTTCAGATTGGTGTACTCTTCCTCTCTGCTCATTTCCAGTTCAGAATAACCCATGTGGAAAAGAGACCATAAAGTAAGAGGGGTAGCCATTTAGCTGTCTTCACCTCCAGTCTCCTCATCCAGTTTCAAGTTCTTCCTGCACTAATGCACATGTGCACACCACAGACAGCAACTGTAGCTGCTACACTACCATTAAGTGATTACAGGCAACAGGAAAAGCGCCTTCTGCAAATGTTCTCTTTCCTGAGCACACCTTTCATATCACAAGAAGTCTGAGAGTTTTCCAACTCAGACAACTCTTCAACATGGCATAATAAAAACCCATCCACACAGCCAAGGATCTGCCCTCAGCCAGCAGTAATTAAAATTAATCATTCACAATTATTTTCACGGGCATGTTCAAAAAGACACACAGCCAGCTCACTGAATCCTCAAAAGTTGACAGACCTTGAAATAGGCTGTGGTCAGGTACAGCGCGTTCCTGGGTTTCAAGCAGTTAAAAACATGCTTTGAATATCGATTCACCGTCCCACTCACAGAGCCTGCAGCACTGATGGTCAGAGCCACCTCAGTCCTGCAGTCAAACACTTGAGCTGGCATTAACAAGTGGGACTGGGAAGCAAAGAAATTTTTCAGATGAATATTGCTATGTCTGTAATTATTGCTGCCCTGCTGGGATTCAGGGCCACATCACTATTAAACTTTCTTATTCTTGAATCTTAGTGTCTTCTGAACTTGAGATTCTTCCCATTTTGCACATATTTGTATTAAGTTTTTAATCACTCTCTTCTTCCCTTTCAGCTTCACTGCTCAGGCTATTCTGAAGGAGGTGAAGAGGTTTCTAAGGTACAGAGTAGCCTGAAGGTTATCAGTTTCCAAGCTTCAAAAACTATTGAAGAAATTACATTTACAGAGGTAAAAGAATGAATAAAATTTGATGTAAGGGATTAGGACTGTCACTTTCTGGAACACTATTTACTTACAGAAGTAATTTTTATGGGAGTGAATATCTACTATTCATGATGGCAGCCTTGATCCATTCTGTCCCTTTGAAACCTACCATAAAATGTAAAAGTGCACGTCTTATGTATATAAACCCAAAATTTGTAGGCAGTATGTTAGACCAAGATTGTAACCATTGCAGAGAGAAAGCAATCTCATGCCTAACAGATGGCAGATCCCTAGGTAGCAACCTGCCTAACACTCCTTCCTTCTCATCAGCTGGAGTATTGATTTTTTTACAATAAATACCAGAAAAAAAAAAAAAGAAAAAAAGAAGGAAAAAAAAAAAAGTGGAAAAAAAAAAAAAAAAAGTTTATCTGTATATATGAAGGGGGAGCAGGGTAATGGGATTGTCTGCCTCCACCTCCCACCATGTCCATTCTACAGTTAGAGTTCTAAACTGTAACTAAAAAGCAAGAGATGGTGGAAGATCCAACTTATATTAATCAACTCTCAGCATGGCTTTAGGTCAGAAGACTTCAAAGGAACAGATATTCTCTCTTTGCTGAAATAGAGAAATACCTGATAAATAAGTTTTCTTTTTTATGTTTACAGTGTAGAGTGATTTTTCTACACTATACATAGGTCTGGTGCTGCACTGGAAACAGGAGCACTCAATGGAGAGGGAACAGTTACACAAGCAGGGCTCAGGAAATCTCCTTCTTTAGGATATTCAGTCAGGAAATAAAAGAAGAGGTAAACCTTGTAAAATAACTGCAGCACTCAAGCTCAAAAGTCTCCATGGCTGTCAGCAACACTGAAGCAAGACTGCAAATGTCACCCCAGATTTCTTTACATTTTATTCAGCATACCAACTTTTTTTTTCCCCTACACTGCATAGTTACACTATGCTTCTCTTGTATTGTTCACTACAATTTGTAATCATCATAAGTTACTAATTTGTAATATATCCTTATTAAGGCAGTTTCTCACTGAAGGTGGCAGTAAAGTCATTAGGACCCTAAAATTTATGGCACTCCCCCAACCTCTCCTTTGTAAACCATGCACTTGCAGTGAGGTCTCCTGAGATGTAACCTTAGACCCAGGATGAATACTGCCAGCTCTCAGATCAGCTCTTACTTCATCCCCTCCTTCCACAGCCATGAGAATTTCCAGCTCAGAAGAGCAGTGGGGATCAGTGTCTCCTGACAGGCTGCCAGAGAGAGCCCAGGCAGCACCCCAGCATCACCCCATCCCCCCAGTCATTTGATAGTAAAGTCTGACTTGTGCACTTTATGTAATTTTTGCCCCACCCTCAAAGTTTTAAAGTTATCTGGAAGAAAGCTCAAAGGTGTGAAGCAAAGAAATAATTTCAAAGGGTAGCAGCCCTATTCCATCATATTTTAGGGCCTTTGGAAAGTCAAGACTAAATTAATAGCAGATAAAACATTTTCACAAGCTTGTACAAAGTCAACAGGGACCTCAGATGAACCCTATCACATCAAGGGGAAAAAAGAGGAAGGGTTAAAGGGAGAGGGAACTGTTAGAAGAGGCATGAGGAGGCCCAAAACAACCTTGGGAACACAGAAATAGCCACAGCCGGCAGGGGCAGGGTGGCTGTGCACATGGTCGTGGGGAGGGTGCAGCTCCCTGAAATTTCCTGGCTGTTCAACATAAAATGAAGAGTCCAAACATCCAGGCACTGACATGTTCTCCCCCGAGCAGAGGTGTGGAACAGCTCTGGGCAGAGATGAAAGCCCCGTTTCCTCTTCCAACCACCAGACAGTCTTACTAGTAAGGGATTAAAGTGGTTTAAGTAACTATACATTTAATAAGGTCAGAAGGACAGAGTTACATGTTCATTGTTTTGAGCTATGCATCACTTGGTATTTTTGTTTCCATTTTAAATACAAACATAACATTTTTTTTGCCAGAGTTGACATGGTCTAAGTATATAAGCAAAGCAAAGAGCACTAGGGCAAGTACCACCTTTTATTAGTCCACTGACAGACAAAAATCAACATAAACATCAAGCAGCAGCAGAGAGAAGTTGAAATTTCTTCAGCAGTATCTTTCCCCCTTCCTAATGCAAATTCAGAGCAGTTCCTGTAGAGACCATAAACACCCACACAACTTTCCAGGTATGGGGGGGAAACACAACCACACCAGTAAATATGTAACAACAATTTCTTTACCCTTTCTTTGCTAAGTGACTGGATACAAAATCTGTTGCTGCCTCATGGACAAACACATACAGAGCCTTAAGCAGAACAGAAAGACGTTTTGGGGCACTGTGAGGATTTGATGTGTGTCTTATCTTTCCTTGTACACTCAACAGTCTGCATAACCTAATAGCATTAGCTTACTAACAGATATATTAATAGGTGTGGGGGAAGGGCAAGGAAGAGTGGAAAAAAAGCCACTAAAACATATTCCACCTACACATCTCACTACTAATCATAAACTCAGGTAGAAAGCAAATTGCTTCTTTGCTACTCCTGGACCAGAAGAAAGAAAAAAAAGACACACACAAAAAATAAAAGACTAAAAGAGAGGCAGGAAAAGCATCTTTTTTTTTTTTTTTTCTCTCCCCTGGAAATAATCATAATAAAAAAAAAAAAAAAACACCA
>JANHGN010015893.1:49982-67491 GCA_024605025.1 Megaceryle maxima
AACACAACACACTACCAAGCAAAGACACCAGGCTTAGCGCAACAAACAAAACCCGCCCGGGGGGGAGGGGGGCGGGAGGGGCGGAAGAAAGAAAGAAAAAATAAAAATAAAAAAATCAGCATCCAAAACCCTAAAATTAACTGTTTAAAAAAAAAAATTGCATTTTGGATGGAAAATATTACTAAAAAGGCATTTTAACCAGTGCAGACAACAGCATCATGTGGTCAGATTCCCTAGTTTGCTTATGACTGAGTGCTCGCCATTAGCAACAACTGCAAAATTCACTGCAGTCACCCTTGGCCGTCACCATCTCAAACTGCACAGTCCATAGCATATCATGTGAATGGGAATGCAGAACGCAGAACAAAGCTCACTGGTTTCCCCACAGGCCTGATGGACAATCAACAGTTTTTGAGTGGCTTCACCACTAAACACTTGCCTCTCTCCCACAGTGTCCCAAATTTATCCAGTGATTCAGAGTAAAACTGAAGTGCTATCACATGATTTCATGACCATTTGCTCTGCTCAGTTGCATTTCCTCCTGGGCGTCCAAGGAGCAAAAAAGTTGATTCAGACCAACCTCTCTTCACTCATCAATTTATCTTCTGTAAATCTGAACCTCGCTATTCAAAGGGTTGGCGAGCAGTGTGGAGTAAGACTGTTTCATCATTTTCTAGCACACCTTTCAGTCAACTGCCCCTGGAGCATCTGTCTAGATTTTCAGACTCCATAAGACTAGTTTTCCCTTCTGTTTCTCCCACATGAACATTTTTTTCCAGATGCCTATAGCAGAAGCAGAAATAACCATCTTCCAAGAGTTATAAAACAGTCGCATTAAATAATAGAGGTGTAAGCACTGTGCATGATTTCTGCAGGAGTCTTTTCAGTAGAACAGATAAATTTATTCACTGCATTATGGAACAGTTTGAGAAAACAAGATCATACAATGTACACTGCCTCTATTTAAATTGTTTCATTTCTATTCATGAGTGCTCTGATTAGATACACTGAAAATATCATCAGTAAGAAATAAATAATTCTGCCAAATTAATAGTTGTTTATTTCTTTTACCTGGAAATATAAGTAGCATCTCATTCACACTGGATAAAGCTGCTATAATTTGGATGCATCGATCTTACTGGTTGAAGTCTACGCAGCACACCGAGACAGGTAATCATCTGTTTTCTTAATATTAAACACCTTCTTTCAAAATGATAAGTTATTTAGCAAGTTAAGATGGGTTAGTACATGCTTTGCTTAGAGAGGTTTAATGGACAACTAGGTTGTTTTTTTCCTGTAGTTGTTTTCCCCAAATAGCATGTTGAGAGAAATAAATTGCTTCAAATGCAGAAAGTGGTTTAGAAATAGTATTTTAGGGAATACAGGTATATTTTCTGTATTGGATGAAATTTGTCTCAAGCTCAGTGAACATTCTTTGATTAATAACACCATTTTCCCTCAGAAAGGAAGCAGCCAGAAGAAAACATCACTAACATCAACAGATGATGGGGAGCTACTAACCAGATCCAAACCAAGTGTTCTTCAGTACCTCCCCCCCTGTTAAGTATTTTGCTTCAGAAACTTTGGAAGGGCTGGATTTGTGCAAATGGAGCAGAAGGTTATATTATTTAGTGGAAAGATAAGACTAATATTTCGTTTGAAAAAAAAACAGAAAAACAAAAACAAAACAACAACAACAAAAAATAAAATAAAACAAACAAACAAAAAAACCCAAACCACACACAACAAAAAAACCACAAAAACACCACACCAAAAATAATATATGGTTTTGACATCACAGAATGATGAATGCAGTACGTCTGCTCTGTTTATAAATATCTGACAAATACCCCTCTACATTTTTGAAAAATTCATCCAGTTGACTCTACAATGAATTATTCTAAAAATCAAATATAATTTCTGCAACATTTAAAAAAATAAACCAAAAAGCACATCTGAGTATCTCAAGAGCACCCTGTTTGCAAAGCAGCCAAGTGATACACCTCAGAGAGCTACTGTTAGCTACTGCAGGCAAGATAAATCAAGAAAATGCTGAATTGAGGTGCAATTTGACAGTTATTAGCAGAACAGGAGTAATTTGATGAAGGAGAAAAAAAAATATCTGACAAAAGCTCTGTTCACAGCACAGATTTTGGCAGCCTATTTGCACATAAATTGGAAAAAACAATTCTTGCATTAGAAACTGATGAAGATGAAACAATATACCCTAAATCCTAACATATTTGAAATTATTTTCTTTGATTCAAAGCTGATAATCCTGTAACAGCCAGTAACTAAACAGGGGCTTACCAGACTTGCTCTGCATGTTGAAGAGACTGCACAGTCAGATCCTGATCTAAGGCCATTCAACTATCAGAATAAATGGATTTACTGCTATATGCACCTTTGTTTTTGCCATCTGAAAGCATCTACAGTGCACAGAACATTCGGCTGTTTTAAGCATTAGCAGCATAAATATCCCCCCGTGTACCATATACTTCACCACTCTGGGTTCCCATAAATCAAGCGTACAACCAATCATCTTTTTTATGTTGGACGTTAATGGCAACTCTATTATTTGAATCCAGGCTGTGTAGAGTTGCCTTTCACGGGGATGTAAAGCAGCTCACGATCAGGCTTACGGCTGAGTAAGAGAAGATTCAAATCTGGCTGTCATCTTCCCACTACAACCCCACCGCCATCAGATATGGGACATTCTGCATCTTTCAATTTATCTCATCTGTGCAAAAGGCTTTAAAAAAACCCCACAACCAACTCCTGTAAGAAGGAAAACAAAATTTAGAAAGCTGTTTACGCTCTTCAAGATCTGACTCTTTGTGTTCCCTTAAACATTCAGCGTAAACATTTTTGCTCACATACTCGTATGCAGAGATGCTGTTCTTTACTGCATTACAATTAGGTGCGTAGATTAAGAGATATCTTTCATTGTCCTTATATCAAGCTCTTCTACAAACGTACAAAGGGATTTTACAGATTGTCGTCTTTTCTGCTTACCTGTGAATTTTCACACTCAGCGTGAAATGCTGGAAGTGTAAGATACCTTCCCTGTGTTTACAGTGCCCACCAAGAACCATTTCAAAACCAAACAGAACTCAGCTATGATTTAAGCAGCAAAAACTGTTCTCCCACAGGGTTTCTCTTTTTCTCTCCCCTTCTCTTCATTTTTCAGTTCATGAGGATAGGGAACATGAAAACTAAATGGATTTATGTTTAAATAATTCATCTTTTCAGGCACATCAAACCAAGTACCAAAGTTCATCCACGGGGCTGGCCAGATTTAGCTGATTCCAGAGGTATTTTAAACATCATTCTGGAGTGCTAGTCACAAAAGGTTGTGTGGAACTGCTGAAACAGTTGTGTTGATAGAGTTGTTTTGAAAGAACATGTGTTGAAACTCTACCTATTCTTACTGAACCCAGCTGATGGGGAGACATTCCCAGCCATGCCAAACTGCCACTGCGATCTGGAGACTCGTGCCTGCACAAGAGATGCTTTGTGAGCGGGGCGAGCTCTGGCACATCTTGGGAAGACGAAAAGAATTAGAAAGGCTGAGCATCATTTTCCTGCCAAGTGGTAAGAAAACACGCAGCAACATAAAGCATCTTTAGGAGCACAAGTCCCACAGGGCAGACATCTGCACTTGCCAAGTTGATCCCACAAGCCAAGTTCCCTTAAACTAAGGTCCCATGGGGACTGGGAAGTGAAGCGATGGTAGTAATGCTCCTCCTCTTTAAGCAATGGAGAAAAATAGAGAGGGTTTTTTTTGTATATTTGTAAACATCCTAAGAAGGAAAAACAACAGATTTACTCTTGCAGGAAGTCTACCAATATTCCTCTATAACATTTACTATGCTTGTACTTCAACTCATGGTTATTGTATTAAATAAGCCACACCAAATGCTTGCAGCTAAAGAGGTGAGAAAGGAATCTGAAGGCTTGGATTTGTTTTGATTTTACTCCCTTAAAAGCCTAAACCTTTCAATTCTTAGTATTAACTGCTTAGGTTAATAACACAAATAATCTCTCTGTTGCACACGGATATAAACACGTTAAAAGAAGAGTCTCCAAAAGGCGACCAGGGAAATGTTCCCCTGATTTGCACCAACAACTTCCCATTGTCCAAACTGACTTAGAAAAAGTAGCAAGGAAATATAATTACATTTCATGATATAGCAACAGTTGACAGTAATTTTAGCAACACTGCTTTGACTGTGTAGGTGAGTGATGGCTGAAGTGAAGAAATCATTTTGCCATGTGAAAACCTTGAGCAGGTTGGTTACCCACTACCATACCAGAGATGGATTTCTGCAGTCAGGTTTGTATCTTCAAATTCACTGAAGTAGAGATTTATTGGGGAAAAAACAAAACAAAACAAAACAAAAAACAAAAACCAAACAAACAAAAAACAACAACAAAAAAAAACCAAAACCAACCACCACAACACAAACAGAGAAAACCACTGGAGGAATGTGCTGGAAGTGGAGCAGGACGAAAGGAAAACAAACACAGAAAATACATTATTTTTGAATTTACAGTGCAATCCTCACCCATTTTATTCCAAATGAGTATGTGTTTCCAGACTAAATTAACATGACTTGTAGTACTACAACCTAAATCACGTAGGGATATTGGTAAAGAGTTAAGTTTTCCAGAATGTCATTTGGATGAGTTTCATTAGAAGCAGAAAGAAGAAAAATACCTTTAAGAAGCATCATCTTAATGACATGCTTACTCTTGAGGGGAAATTTTGAGTCCTTCAGCAGAAAGCAATCTTACTGCAAGCAGGACCTTAGGGCTTTGAGCTACTGTTTATGTAGTGGGAGCCCTCTATATATCAAACACATTTAAGTGTCCCTGTTCTAAATTGCCTGTGCTGGGCAATCCATCAGAAATTTACATCCTTGTGGTTTGTAGAGTAATGAAGTCCATATACCCCCATAAGCTGTCTGTGAGCAACACGGACTCTTCCACTTGGCTGATCTTCCCACACTGGGTGGGAAATTCCTTGTGTGTGGAAAGTGCAACATTTTCTATCTATAACATATACATAATTACATTTATGATGAGAAAATATGCATTAATTGATTCTGACAGAACCACCACAATACAGCCCATCATCAAAACGAAATGCTTACAGTAATGCCTATTGAACTACAACTTCTGTCCTTTGCTGATGTGGAAAGCAGCATCCATTTCCTTCCTTCAGAAAACAAAAATCTTGCTGTAACTTTTTTTTTTTTTTTAAGTTTAAAACTTTAACTGTTATTACTCTAGCCCAGCTGACAGTGTTAGTTGTGCAAATATCACTTCCAAAGGAAGTGGAATGTAAAAACAAAGTTGCTGTGACCTTAACAATAATCCTGTTGGCATATTACAATACATTTTCCTACTGTAACAAGGCAAAGTCTCTTGTGTTCCGATCAGAAGTAGTCATCTTCCAGTAAAAGCATACTGTGATCAATAACATTTTCTTAATATATTATATTATCTCTCACTGAAACAGTTTTTCACTTGGCATTTCAGGCTGCCAAGTAGGGGAAATTCATGACAAAACTAAGATGGTAAATGAGATACTGCAAATTAATTCCATCCAAGAGTAATCTTTTCGTTCATGAAGAATTTGACAAGCCTGTGTCGTCTGACTTCAGCAGAAGCTTTCTCAGCTTTCAAATATACATGAAACAGAAGAATCTGCTCCACTACCATACCACTCTTCACTCTAGCTTGCATAATTCTGTGTTGAAATACATTATAGTTTCAACAGCCAACTTTGAGACAAGAATTGGTGGGGCCTACTTTAAATACTAATTTAGAAAACAGACTCAGAAATCCGCAGTATCAATTGTGAAATCCTGTTTTCAAATCACAGCTCAGAGCATGGCAGAGCACAGGAACCCTGCACTTTTGAAGCCATTTTGCCACCAAGACACCTGCAACCTGATCCTGAAAAAGCCTAGGTGATGAAATGGCAGCTGAAGGATCTCAATTTGGTACCAGCAAAGTTTAAAGAGAATTCTGTCACAATGGGCATTAACGTGAAGTACTTCTCTATCCGCATGTCTGAAATTACTTTAGCTATGATGAGTAGTAGCTTTATTACCCCCTTGGAGCTAATGTCCTTCTACAGGCTGAAATGGCGACCCAGTGGCACACAGCCAGGAGCAGAGCCCACACTCCTCGCCTTCTCTGTGAAAGCCCATCATCATTTTTAGCAAAAGCAGCTGTAGATCCAGCTGCATTACTGAGAGTAATTGGCATTCAGCATGGTCCAGAAAGGCATGGTCCTGCAAAAACGCTTGGGTGCATGCAGGGTATTGTCAGCAGCATTACTTAGACACATATATATGATCTTGGCAAGTTTAGGTGCAGAATCACTGCCATATTAATATTTCAGCATAAGGAATAAGGGGCAGGCAGTTGTTGAATATTCATGCTGTAGCAATGCTCTGTATGAATTCTCTAGCAGGAACATGTAAAGGCTGTACCCATACCCTGAAGAGTTTACCAACCAACACCTCAAATTAAAGAGATACCTTAGTATATGTATCCTGTTTTGAGCTCATGAGACAGGCTCATTGACTACTTGCTTTCCTACAGTGAGAAATGTGCTCAGTATCTTTACTTAATCAAGACTCATGTTGAAAACAACATAAAAGAACCAGGAGAAAATGGATGAAAATTTAATTTACATCACAAATCCCAACACCTCACAAGCTCAGAAACACGTAAAGGGCCAAACAACTCAACTACTTAAGAAGTCATTCATAAAAGATAAACATCCTTTTTAATTGTGAGGGAAATGCATGCAGGGGAGATGCAGAGTACTCAACTGATGGAATAAATCCAAGAAGAAGCAGACACATTTTTGAAAGAGAAGGGGCAAAAAATAAGATTGGTCCCACTGCTATGCAGAGGCACAGATGACATTATAAGCAAACTGGACAGGAAGGACAAAATAATCAAGGTTTTGAAGGACGGAACAAAATTTGTGGATTTTTTTGGTTGTGGTTTCTTTTGGGTTTTTTAAACAAAATAAATTAGGCAGCAAGTCTTCATGCAAATGAGCACTTATAAAACAGCCTTTCTAGGTGAATAATTTCTTTTATGATTAATAAAATCTGCAATCTGAGTAACAGCGTTCTGATGACTTTTTGCCATTTGCAATTATCGCTCATCCCGGCACCAAAAACTCATTATTATTAAAGCTGACAAAAAGAATACTTAAATGCTTCTGTGAAAGGACTTAATTTTTTAAAGAACCCCAAGTTTTTATGCTTTGTTTCTACTTCCAAATCTTGAATCTGAAAAACGAGGCCATCCCAGAAAACCCCGTGTATGTCTCCTTTGACTTCCAACAAGTAATTCGGATAAAAGCATCTAACTGGTATGGTAACACAATGCATTACACAAAAGCATACTTCTTTGATTTAAAAGCAACCTACAAAGAGTATGGAGTTAATACAAGCCTGTATAAGTACAACCATGTAGTTTATACTAGAAACATACATTTTTTTGCCTTTTTTTAATAGCAGTTTTCTCCCAAGGAACCAGAAGCTACTGTAGGACTTGCAGCATGCTCGTCAATAGAAGTATGTTATATAACGTTCATTTTTAACAGCACAGAAGCTGAGGCACAACTTTTACAAAGGCAGCTGTGGCAGAAACAGGAATAGGAACCATATCCAACTCCAAGATCTGTAAGAAAATCCAGGCCTACGTGAAACATATTATCTATAGGCATAAAGGAACACAAGCATTTTTGTGTTGCTGCCTACAGAGATGCTAATATGAACATTGCCTGTGCCTCACTCCATCCTTACTCCCTGATGTAACAGCACAGAAAAATAAGAGCCCAGCTGAAAAAAAAACAAACCAAAACAAACAAAAACACAGAAGATGTTACATAGACTTAAACACATGAAAAAAAAATACCATCCGATGTGCAGGTGCTTGACAAACATTGATCTGAGCTCTTTATAAAGGCAGATCTCCAGTTTGTCATGATTTAGTGGATGGGTGGATAGTTAAAAGTCTGAAGCATATGGCGAGCCAGACTCTTCCCAGGACACCCAGTAAAAGCAGCAACAGGCACAAGCTGCAACAAGAGAAATTCAGAGCGGATGCTTAACCAGTTGCCCAAGGAGACTGCAGAGCCCTCATCCTCAGGGGTATTAAAGGACTTGCCTGGACATGGACATAGTCCTGAACAACCTGCTTTGCCTCTACAGTTGACCTGATCTGAGCAGGAGATTGGACAAGATGACCTCCCAAGGTCCTTCCTAAACTGAATTAGTCTATGAATATCATACTGAAGATGAGTGTTGCTATTTCTTGGTTTCTCTGCCACAACCAAAAACTTACAAAATCATACAAAAAGTACGACCTCAGGCTTCTGTGACTAACTTTGACTTCATTCAGCTTGCTCCTTCTCCTAAAAAGGATGAGATGGAACAAACCCAAATCTCTGCTTTCACCCACCTCAAAACTATAAAAATGAAAAGCAAAACGCAATCATTCTGTTCCAGCTCCTAAATGCACGTGGTGTTCTGAGGTCTCGCTTTGCGTTTACATACCTTCCTGACCCTCTCTCCTCCTAAGAAATACTCCAAAAAGCAATCAGTCTGCCTGTGCAGAGACCCACGGTTATTAAAATAACTGCATCACAGAAACAGCTCTCAACTTCTTCATTTCCAATTCCTCCCTCCTACCCGCACTTTCCTAAGAGGTGCTGCAAACAGTGAAAACTAATTCAGTTTGAACAAGTAAAAACTGGGGTTAAGTACTTCCTCAGCTGGAATACAAAAACTGCAACCACACGTGACTGTCAGGGTATACAGGGCTAGTGAACATGCATAAATACTTTTTATATCCTTCAGAAAAACTAAGCAAGTTAAAAGGCCTTTTAAGGGGAACAGCTGAGCTCGGAATACCCAAAAATGGGTATGGCAGACAAATGTGCAACTCCTACATGCAGCTCATTCCCAGAAGGAGATGAAGCCCATCCCGGAATTCAAGCCTCTCTCAAACAAGTTCTCACACATAACCGAAGCCTTCAGGAGGAAGTCTGGGCAACACTGGCTTCTCATTTCCAAATTATTTTTTTTATTTTCTTTTGTTGCAACCAGATCACAGCCACGATGGCAGTAACACACACAGGCATACCATCACCTAACAGGGAACATTCCAGTCATTTGATATTCAGCCTAAGACTAACCTCAGCATTTCATGTTGATGTGACTGAGCGATGCTGCAACTTATCACAAGCTGGATTTGCTAGACATTCCCCACCACAGAAAGTGAATTGAACTGTCACTCATCACTTTATGAATTGCTCTGCTGTAACTACTTCTTCAGTTAGACAACGTTTCTCTGAATTAAAAACAAAACTTTGTTGCAAGTTAAAGTCTTCATCCTTGTTACTATACATTTTCTTTTCCTTTCCACTTCTCTCACTTATTTTCTGCTCTACTATTTCACCCACTCAATGTGTTTAACCCTATCTGCTCCACTTGCCCCTCAACGCTTCCTTTTGCTCCCCTCCTCGGTAGTTATGAACAAAGGAACTTGCATAACATCTCCAGACACCCTGGTCAAATTATTGATTATGATCTGAGCACTGAACCCTCCTGGTTCCTCCCCTAAGGCCATATACAAGTGAACCAAGCAGCAAAGCCTGCAGGAGCACAGGAGTATGTCTCCCTTCCTCAAGGACCACCCGATCAGCATGTCAAGCTAAGGCTGAGACTGCATTCCTGAGTGTCCATTCTTTGGCATATCTCCCAATGTACATGCTCTGTTGAAATACAGGAAAAACAGATACATTATTCAGTGTGAGGGCTACTAAAACAAAACACAATTTGGAGAATGTTTGATTTAACTACAACTACAATCACAGTTCGTATTTGCAATTTGCAGTGTTACACACACATGCAGGGACAAACATAAAGAAGGAATATAAAATAAAAGCCTGACTCATAATTCAGACTCGATTTCCAGCAACGGTTTCAAATATATGTATTATATACTCTATTTATGACTGTGTACAGGCAGCACAAAAAAAAAAAAAGGATTAAATAGACTCTCTCATACACACTTGTACACACAGTTTCCTGTTTTACCATGAACATACTAATGATAGGAATTGAAAAATATTTCCAAATTACCAAAGCTACACTGAAGGCTTTAAGTTATTTGCTGTGGGAAATAAGCCCATTTCCAAGAGTGAAAGACTTGGAAATGGGCTTTCACTGTTTCCAAAGTGTAGTTCAAACTCATTTATGGAAAAAGCCTGCCAGAAACATTACAATCAAGATGCACTGGGGACATTGAGGTGTTCAATAGGGAATCCCGTGAAGGAATGGCAAACCCTGGAATTAAGGGTTGCACACAGTGTATGAGAAAGATTAAACAGATTAAAAACAGGAGGAGATAAATAAATAAATAAATAAAGGGGGACTTGGTGGTCTTGGCAGACAGCAAGTACAACTTGAGCCAGGAATCTGTCTTTGCAACAAAGGCAAAAGTGCATCCATCCACAGCTGCATTAGCAAGAGCACAGCCGGCAGGTCAAGAGAAGTGATCCCTCCCCTTCATGCAGGATTTGTGAGCCCTCCAGAACAAGAAGGCTTTGACATACTGGACCAAGTCCAATGGAGGACACTGGTGGCTGGAACACAGGCTGAACTCCTACAGACCTCATTATGTTTTCCAACTCCCCAAAGGGAAGGTGCAGCAAGACAGAGTGAGCCTATTCTTGTAAAAGCACAGAGGTATGAGAAGAAAAAAGAAGCTGCAACAATCGAAATTCAGATTATAGATGAGGAAAATACCCTTCATGAGGTGGTGAGATATGGTAACAGGGGCTCAACAAAGCTTTGGAATCTGCATCCTTGGAGATATTCAAAACCCATGTGGATGTGGCTCTGTGTAATATGCTCTAGGTGACCTTGCTCTGAGCAGGACATTGAGACTAGATGATCTCCACAGGGAATTTCCAGCCTGAACTATCTCACAAATCTACATATCTGGTTTAGAGAAGCCGGAAAGCTGGTCAAAGGAGGCCAAGAGGACAAGTATGATATCAAACACCACCAATGTCCAGGATGAGCTCCATAAGCAAAAAACACAGAGGATTGCAAAATAGCTAAAAAAGAGGTAAGAAAAATAGCAAGTTGAAAGAGAAGGTGAAAGCAGAGGATCAAGACAGAGGAAGAGGCAAAAAAACAAACCCCATATCTGTGTCCATTAAATTACACTTCCCTTCAGTAGCTAGAAAGTGAAAAACTCCTCAAGAATCATGAAACAATGAACTATTTAAGTTTCTACTCTGATGTGCATAACAGAACTGGGTAAGAGAGGGAATTAGTTCTTTCTTTCCCCTCCTTGTGCACCCAAAAAACCAAGTAACCTTTAATCTCTGGTTTCCAAATATTGAAACTTAATCTTGCAAAATTCACAGATAGTTATAACTACATACATTATAAAGAATGTTTCAATTGCAATACAGAAGTACATGCACATATGTCAGCTTAAAACTCAAAATGCTCACTACACCCAAATAAGTGTCTTATGGCTTTTTACAATTCTGTAAGATACAGGCCTATGAAACGAAGGAGGAAAGTTCGCATGTGTATCTTGGAGCTACACCACCAAATTCCAATACCCCTGATCAGGTTTACTGCATTAGCATTCATCCCACTACATTATTTTTCTATTGTAACACAGATGCTCAGTTGCACATGCTCTGATAGGGACTTGCTGCAGTCACTGAAATAGAAAGCACAGCCCAAATTGCATTTGTGTAAACAAGTAAGTGACCATGAAAGAAAAAAAAAAAAAGAAAAGCACAAAAAAAGAAAAGATATCTGTGCACTTACCCAGCAATATCCAGAATCTGTATCAAAATCAGCCTCGGGTGTAACAGTCAGTAAACAGGACAGCAAACCCTTGCATTTAGCAGGAGGTTTCTGGGAAGCCAGATTACCTGGAAAGAGTTGAAAAGAGTTATTTTAATACATGAAGATAAAGTCACCTATGCTTAATAATAATGGGCTTCAAATGAGCCAGAGCACAAGAAAAAAAATAGCTGCACAATGGGAAATGTTACATGCCACCATGATCGGCATGAAGAATGTAATCCCCTGAAGGTGACAGAAATTTGCTACGAAGCACAGAGAGTTAGATGCTGGTAGATACTTAGGGTTTAGCAAAGAACATCTAATACCCAAGATAACATGGTGTTAACCCTCTAATCAAGGATGCGGAGGAGACCAGAAAGAGCACGGTATTTTGCTTAATTAGTTGCTATCAAAGACAGGACGAGTTCAAGCACTTGCAAAAACAAGGCAATCTAAGATTATTTAAAAGTTTAATTGCGTTCTAGAGTCTTTGGTAACAGAGGGTTTGCCCATGAAATAAAGATAATCCCCAGAGATAGATTTAAAGAAATATATCTCATTTTAATGCCCAGGGTAAAATGACTATTCATTAAAGCAAAGCAGCTTTATACCTATGTTCTCCATCTCAGATGTAATATATATTAGGCAATCTTTACGACAGGAAGTGGCATGTAATCCTGCAAGAATGAACTGCTGTCATTACCTGCAAATCAATACAATTTTTTTTTAAAGTGGATATAATAGTATGTATTGATTTCATGTTTTTAGCATTGGAGTTTCAGTTTCTACAAAGAAGATTCTTACAAGGGCAAGAGAGCCGCATACAAGTAATTGAGCTGATACAAAGTAATGTGAAGTTTACAGTGCACTTCTATTGACCAATGCGATCAGGGCTTCAGAGAACCACGCCAATGCAATCAGGGCTTCAGAGAATCATAGAACTGCTTTGGTTGGGAGAGACTTTTAAAATCATCAAGTTAACCCTTAACCTAGCACTCCCAAGTCACCACTAAACTGTGTCCCTCAGCACCACATCTACATGTCTTCTAAATACCTCCAGGGATGGCAACTCCACCACTTCCCTGGGCAAACTTCCATTCCTCATCTTAAGAATTTTTCATTTTGTATTAACTTTATTCTGTGTAATTATAATAATTTCAAGGTGTTAAAGTAGCACTTCAGTAAACCTACTGTCACGCTGTACAAAGTTTACCACAGAAATAATTTCTTTGGAAGGTATTTTCCTATCCCTCTATTTGTATGCCAGTAATTTGTATTTGTATGCAAGTAATTTCCCTTGTGAAAACTTAAAACTGAAAAGCTTACAGTCCAAAGAGGTGTGCTGAAGGTGAGGATGGTAAAGGAACAGGAAAAGAGAAGCACATGAAAGAACTAAAAGACTTATCCAAGGTCACTTCGTGGATCAGTCAAGCAGTGAGCTCCAATGCGTCATGCTCTATTCCTTTAAGAGAGTTTAATAAAACTGGGAAATTCTCATGGTATTTCTGCAAATGAAGCATAGAGCAAATTTGACTGGACTAGCTGACCAAATGGCTCATGCAGCAATGAATGATCTGTGGTGAGAGCTGGCTGCAAGGCAAGATGTAACATCACACAGGGAAAGGGGGAAAAAAAAAAAAGAAAAAAAGAAAAAATAGACCACTGTAAGAATTGTTTAAAGAGAGGGGATTAGGACCCGCTGACATCCAAGAATTAGTATCATAAAGCACACAGACAAATCATTTACAGTTTAGTACATACTTCATGCAGAGAAAACCGAGCCCTGCCTAACCACTAGCCAGCAGAAGGTTAAGTTTGTTTCTTAAAAAACCTAAAGCAAGATAATGCAAGGAAGAAGCACAAGAAAAGCCCGAGGAAGACACAGATATGTAAACACCTTGTCCACGTTATCCTGGGTCATTCCCACCCTCTCTATCCATCCTCTTCCTCAGTCTGCTTTGCTCACAGGCTTAGACCCATTCTGGAGTTAAGGCTTTTCAAATAGCAGGTCTACTTATTTATCTATTCAATACTTCTTGAACACATTGTTAAAACATTTCAACTGAGTATTTCTGACTTTTACAACATGACTAAAGAATTTAGCATGGACTTCCAGAAAAAGCTCAAAACAAAAATAGAATTTTTTTTTTTAATTTTCCTTTGTCTTTGTCAGAAAGAACACTGGTTTTGTGGAGCAGTTTGTGGAAGGGAAAGAAAAAACTCAGGGGAGACACTTCTTCTTTGCATAGTGACTCATCATATCAGAGTTACCCCACATCATCTCCAAGGGCAACACTAGGCCAGAGCCACTCTGAAAGCTCTCCATAGGGAAATACCTGCTTTTCAAAGCCATCTCAGGACTCTTGTTCCAGGACTTCATAGAACAGAAGAAGAGCCTTTGACAGTAATAAAAAATAAAATGGGTTTCTGATAGGGAAGAAGCCTGAGAAGCCGATGAAAAGTTTTACATGAAGGAAACCTTTTCCTTTCCCACCTCAATAATGAAAGACATGAAGAGTATTTACAAAGGGTATTGCAGACTCTACACGGCGGTGCCACAGGGAAAGGCAAAACAGACCTCACAGTTGGTACAGAACATCTGAAGAAAGAAGGATCAGAAGGAAAAAAAGGAGCAAGACAAGGAGTAATGCATAACCATGAAAATGATACGCAAAAATGGGCTTAAATTCAAAATCCATTTGCTGCTCCTGGATGTGTAGTCCCAAAGAGTCAAATTACTACCTGGACAACACAAAGACAGAATTAATAGTCTTTACTATTTAAAATACTGCAGTTTACACTATCTACTAGCATCTGGGTGGGTTTTTCTTCTTTAGAAAATCTTGGCTGTTTACAGGAAAGGATTTTAATCTTACCAAAACTTTACTGCAATTGCCATTGAGGGGGAGCAAGAAAAGCAACACCTGCGAGTCAGCTCTGAATCACTAAAATAAAATACTGAAACAGAAGAGGCAGAAGTACAGCAAGGGACTTTAAACACCACAACCAAGAGTTCCCATCTCTCATCATAGCATACTATCTGTAAAGATAAAGCCTCAACTCCATGTATCAATACTGAAGAAGTTGAAGGTACCTTACCGGAAGCCTACAGCATGCAGCCCTGTCTCTCCTCTGGGAGCCTAAAAATCTCAACAGACAGGTGTTGTATCCTGTATTGTACCTAAGCGTCTATATTAGATGACCTGAAGAAACCTGACAGAAATCAAGCATCTCTTTTAGACACTGCATCACTGTAGTATCAAGCTTTATAAAGTAAGCAGCTCATTCTTCTGGGTAAAACTAGCTGAAAGCCAGACAAACCATGGTATGAAAAGCTGGGGTCAGTTCACATACCTCATCAACATGGGAGTCTTTATGAAGGGATGGAATAATCAGAAAGGTCTTTGACTCAAAAGACCTGGTTAATGAAAGCCAGTTCTGGGTCTTTCAGAGGAAGCAGCTTTATCAATTGGATTTCCCTGAACTTCCCAATTTCTGGGTTGGACAAAGTAGAGTTACCCTGCACCAGCAAACAGTAACATAGAGCAACTGCACAAGCAGCTAATGGAAAGCTCACCATGTTTCAGCTTTAAGTAGTAAATTAGAAAGCATGTTTCCAAAAGGTAAAAAGGATGAGGGAAAGAATTAATATATATAATGTCAAGTCAAATCCACAATTTTCTTATGCAGCAAGATTCAGAGCTTCTGTTACAGATGAAGTATCCAAGGGCAATGCAGCCAACCAGCTCATCCATCAAGAGCTGCACAGGGTGAGCGAAGCATATGCAGATTTAAACAGCATCCTCCTGATCTAAAGTAAGGTAGCAGGCAGCCACATTTGACTATTCAGTTCTGCAATAAGGGACTGTTCCAGAGCTTCCCCAAAGCAGAAATCACCCAACAGCCTGCAGCAGAGGTGCACAACATGGACCTCAGTGAAAGTGCAATGCACCATGTAGCACCTGGCCACAACGTCTTGCTTGGAGTTGAGGTGGGGGTCAGTCTGTTCTCACAAGTAAGAAGTGACAGGCTAAGAAGAAACAGCCTCAAGTTGTACCAGGGGAGGTTTAGGTTGGATATTAGGAAAAATTTCTTCATAGAAAGATTTGTAAAGCCCTGGAACAGGCTGCCCAGGGGGTTGTTGGAGTCACCATCCCTGGATGTGTTTAAAAGACATGTTGAGGTGCTGAGGGACATGGTTTAGCGGTGACTTGGCAGTGCTGTGGTCATGGCTGACTTGATGATCTTAAAGGTCTCTTCAACAAAAATGATTCTATGAAAAAAAGAATTTGGACTGGAAGAAGGATAAAGCCAAGGACATGGAGACAGTTATTGTAGGTTAATTAATCAACAAAAGTTTAATGCAAAGATATTCTATGAAAGCCTGCCCATGCAGACAAGCTACAAATCAACTGTGAAGCACTAAGTGCTTTAAAAATGCCCTTTATAAGCTGCTCTGCACTGCAAACACAACCTCCCCAATGTCAGGTACCACAGCCTGGGGCAGAGTCTGAAGAAAGGGAACAAAACACTCAACAGAGACATGGCTGGAGCACATTCTTTCCAAACAAACATAATGAAGTAAAGCAAATCAGAAGGGGGGGGAGGGAAGATACTCTAATATCAGGTAAAACCACTTATTAAGCAGTCTAAGTAGGTGTTCTATAAACAGTAAAAGATGGGTGCTTGTATCTGGCAAATCAAAATCAGTCACCCTGCAAACAGCCAAGCTTAGCACAATCAGGAAGCTGGAGTTAAGTACAGGAGTTAAGTACAGACCAATGTACCCAAAGGTCTGCTGTGCTGCCCCAGGTATCTTTACTGTATATATCTCTACACATAATTATCTACTCTATCATGTCTGGTGTGACCTGTTACCTAATGCTACCAGAAAGCAAGCAAATGAGAAGGGAGTAATTAGGGATCTCATGAGAAGATACGCAGGCTCTGAAGTTGGGTGAAGCAGCAGCCAAGAGCTGCAGGCTGGGATAAAGAAAATAAAACAGGGCTGGAACTGAGGGATGCATCTACTTTCACAGCCCCACTGCTTTATGTGAAGGAGTGACTGCTCCGCACCATGACACCGGCAGAACACTACTGTGTATACTGACCCTAATCTATTATTTATTGCAGAATTTACAGATCTCTCTTTTCCCTAAGTGATAACCAGCCAACTACTAACTTGTAGGCTAAAACACTGCAAGGTCTGCAGACCCCAGAGGATTTGCAAGGGAAAAGGATTCTGAAATGCTTAGAAAAAGGCTGGCAATGCTGTCCGTCCTCATCAAGGTCCAAAAGAATATAAGCTGCAGCCTCCAAGGCTAAGGAATCACCACCCCACCCCCCCCCCACACCCCCCCCCCCACCCCCACTAACCCCACCCCCCCACCCACCCCCCTCCCCCCCCCCCCGCCCAACCCCCCACCCCCCCCCCACCCCCACCCCTAACCCTCCCCCCACCCCTCACCCCACCCCCACCCCTCACCCCCACCCCACCCCCAACCCCCACCCCACCCCCAACCCCAACCCTAACCCTAACCCTAACCCTAACCCTAACCCTAACCCTAACCCTAACCCTAACCCTAACCCTA